>JANHJO010004256.1:99381-110730 GCA_032468235.1 Pseudoxyrhopus heterurus
TTAAATAGGCAAGGCGACAGTATACAGCCTTGCTGAACTCCTTTCTCAATTTTGAACCAATCAGTGATTCCATGCCCCGTTCTCACTGTTGCTTCTTGACCTGCAAAGCATCAGTTCTTATACCAACTTCCTATATCATTTCAGACAAATGATTTGTCCAGTTAAGAAGAAACTTCCAGTATTGGAGCACCCACAATCTCTGGAGGCAAGTTGTCCCACCAATAAATTGTTATTTCATACTTACCCACAGGGCAGAGGAATCGGACATGATAGTTGGAGCAGGTCCTATTGCTGGGCTGCTCTTTGTTGAGGCAGTGGAAGCCTTCATGGGGGCTGAAGCGCACGACTTCTCCCACTTCCTTGGGCAGCTCCCACTTAGTGGTGCGGGCTTGGATAGAGAGCGGCCGGGCACAGATGCGCTCGGGGTAGTAGAACCGGATGGCGTCCAGCGTCTCGAAATCCCCTTCACCTCCAGGATGGTCCACATTGAACCAAGAGGTCCATTCCCCTGCAGGTAGAAGAGGAGGAAAAAGATTCCCATGACTCTTTGTGGTGTGCGGAGGGCTGCTACTCTACAACAGGGCTTTCCACACCAGGCCATCCAGAAAAAGGCCCATTTCACAGATGGGTACATCAACAAATCAAGAATCCCCATTTATTTCTTTTTGGTTGGATCAGAATCCCTGGAAAATCTCAAAATTCTCCCCTCCCCAAATGTTGAAGACCGTAAGACTATTCCTTCGCTCTTCTTTGAGAGTAAAGGAAGGTCATTAAGTAATTAGGGTTCTTGGTTATAAACCTCTTTGTTATAAATCTGGTGAGAAACTGGCTTTGAAGAAGGCATGTGGATTAGGGGAGAGGGTGATAATCTACTCATGAGATTCCCATTCCCTGGAAATCTGTTTGATTTACTGCTGTAGCAACTGTCTTTGATGGGATATAAGAAGATAAATGAATTTTTGAAAGTGAAGAATTTAACTTGAATATTAGATATTTGAAACTATGTTAGTTTTATATAAGAAATTGGGATAAATAATTGAAATGAATTGTAAGGTTTTTTTTGTTTGGTGAATGGAAATAAGAAGATTAATGAATTGATTTTGAAAAATGAGGGAATTAATTTTGGAATTATGATGTTTGCTTCATATAAGAATAAGTTTAAGTGAAGGATTGAACTAAGAAAATTTTAAAAGATAAAATGTAAGCCTCAAGGTATGATAACTATGGTGGAAATGTTATATTATTAGTAATATTAGTATATTAAGAGATTCTTTATGCTAAGGTTTGAAATGAAGTGATGATCAATGTTATTTGGATTCTGTATGCCAAGAAGAGAACCCAGAAACAACCCTGTTCACATATTGAGAGAATGTACTGTATGTAACATAAAAATAATAAAAATTATTCAAAAAAAAAGATAAGGTAAACTGTTAATAATAATAATTTTAGCAACAATTTTGTTATTGAACTTCACATATCCCCCACCCCTTTGGTGAATGAGTTGAAACCCATCATCCTCACACAACTTTACTGTACTAAGCAGATTGTTTTTGATGTCAGGGATAAATAAGACATCTTGTATTTCTCCCAATTCGTGAATATATACAGTCCCCTTCCCTGCTACGTTGACATTCATATCAGTAGCCACCGGGATGGATGACTCTGATTGGTGGAAGTCTTTGAAAAAGTCTCTCGTGTGTGTTACATGTCTACTGGCTCCAGAATCTAGGATCCAGAAGTCTTTGGTATTGTAGATAGGGAGTTGTGAATTCTTTTGAATAGTCTTGTTCATGAAAGATACTCTGAAGCTGCCTTTGCCCCTACCTTGACCCCTTCTATTTCCTTGTCCTCTGGGCTGGTATGTGGTAGGGCTGGTGTTATGTTGCTGGAGACAGTCTTACATGTAGAAACCTACAGAACAACAAGCAAAGCATTTAGGTACACTGTTGATTTTCTCGTGTAAGACTTGTTCCTTGGTGTTATGTGGCTCTCTTCTTTGCATAGTGTTGGCCCTGCATCTGCAGTCTTCTTCTATCAGTTGTGATGAGAGATATTCTATAGTGATCTTCTCACGTTCTATCGATTCAATGTTGATAATAAAGTTTGACCAACTTGGGTCAAGAGATGCTAGTATAACACTTGTCATGGCCTCCTCTGGGACTCAATGACCTCGATGTTCTAGGTCTGCTCTTAGTGACTTCATTTTAACCAGGTGTTCCCCCATGTTTCCACCTGGCTTCAGTTTTGCAAAATAGAATTCTCTTGCTAATATACTGGTAGTTCCAATTGAGGTGCTGTGGAAATAATTATATAATGCATTCCACACTTCTTATTGTTTAGATTTATATTGTTTAGATTTATATACTACTTATCAGGGCTTTACAGCCCTCCCTAAGTGGTTTACAGAAATAAGCATATATTGCATATTTCCCCCAACAATCTGGGTCCTCATTTTACCTACCTCAGAAGGATGGAAGGCTGAGTTGACCTTGAACCTGGTGGAATTTGAACTGCTAAATTGCAGGCAGCTTGCAGCTACGTACTAATTACTAAGTACTGCTCTCTTTAACCGCTGCACCACCAAGGCTCTTTTCTTGAGCATTATTACCCTTTGGGATGCTTGGATGCAGAACAGTGTCAATAGACATCATTAATGATGTGTAGGCTCTGACATTTAGTTGGTGCATATCAGTGGTCCATTGTTGGGGGGATGGATTTAGAACCATATCCAAAGTATTTTCCCTCATTAGTATTATTTGTATTTCTCTAGACCACTGTTCATAGTTTTCCCCAGATAGCACCAATTTTCTAATGCCAATTGGTGGGGGTGCTGCAATCATAGGTAATATATGAGGTATTTGAATTGTCTGCTGGATAGTTCCCTGTTCAGGCATTAAAGCCTGGGGAATAGGTCCTGGAGGAACTGGAGCTGCATTACCTGGGGCTGCAATAGGAGGCACTGCAGAGATTCTTGGCTGAGCCGGAACAGGAAGTTGCTGAATTCTTATTTCTTGTAGAGCTTCTGTTAGTTGCAGCACGAGGTTTTGAAGATGTTGTATTATAAGAGCGTCTACAGAGGAACTGTAGGAGCATGAAGAGGACCTGGAACATGAGCATTTATCTGGACTCCTGAAATTGCTGCTTCTGTTAAAGGTAAATTATCTGTTGTTGTTTGAATGGTGGCTGGGCTGATTGCCCCTGCCGCTTCAGCCATTATTGTTGGAGTTGGTGCACTTAGCATTGCGTGCTATCTGTTGGGTGGCATGAGCACTTGGTGATGATGTTTTGTGGGTGGCATGAAAATTTGCATAGCTGGGGTGACCAAGCCTGGTGAGCCCATATCTGCTTGAGAAATGTATCAATCTGCCAGAAGGGCAGCCATCATGAGGAATTGTTGAGTCGGGGTGTCGGCTGTTTTAGTTATTTGCTGTGCTGCCCGAAGGTCGGCATTTGGAATTTTGATGGCCGTCAAAAAGGAAGCTGAAGTTATTACTGGTGAGACAGTTGCCTCAATTGATGCAAGTACTGGATTGGGGGTGTAGCTGTAACATGCAATCCAAGTGCTTTCAATACAGTGGTGGTGATTTGAGCTATTGCTGATTGGTCTAGCTGCATGGGGGTTGTTTGGATGACCTTAACCATGTCAGCCGAATCATAGGAAAAGGCATCAGCTGTTCCTATATGGGTCGCGGCAGTGGCTTGTTGTGTGACTGCAGTTCCAGGTGTTGTAGCCATTATGGACATGGAAGCTTCATTCGTTGAGGCGCTCAGGGTGCCAGGAATATCCGCAGCTACCTTCATGCTAGTATGCATGGAGAGCTGAGCACTAGCCTTTCTTGTTGAAGGCTGTGCAGGTTTCCTCATGCTTGTTGCTGGTGTGGCTTTTGATGGGCTAAAATACGTGATGAGTCTTCTTTATTCTCTTCATTTTATTAGCTATTCTGGCCTAAATGCGATTATGAATATAAGCAGACTGTCAAAATTTCAAAACCATCAATCTCTGCTACCAATTTGTCAGAGGGAATTTGATTTTTAGAATGGTTTGATGGGTTGTGACGGCTTTTGCTTATAGGAAAAGTAACGCGTGAGATAAAAGCTAATAATAAAAACAGTGTATTTATTCAGAAAAGTAAATATAAACTGTAAAATCCTAACACTTACTAAATAGTCCTTATAATATTTACATATATTACAGCCACCTCAGAAACATACACAGACACATGTCTGCTCACCTCAGTGTCCAGATAGAGAGTGAGAAAGCGGAAAATGTTCCCTCCTTTTTCTGTACAAGGAGCAAAGGAGTCTGGGTATTTGCACATAGGAGGCGGGGACATCTTATAAGTGTCCTTGTCAGTCATAAAGCATCATTAGCCTGAGTCAGCATATTTATTTCTAACAGGAACTTCTGTCCCTCTTCAAAATAGGACACCAAATAAACAGTTTCCAGTGTTGTTCACAATGATTCCCAAATGTTTTGAATACAAGCCCTACAGCACAGTTGTCAAACCTGATCATGTCATGTGATATATCGTGACATATCGCAACGTTTTTGCCTTTGCGGAGCCAGGGTGGGTGTGGCCTGTGTGTGACGCATCCAGCCTGTGGGCCGCAAGTTTGACACTCCTGCAACAGGATCATGGTAATCTGCTTCCACTTAGGACAGTAAGAAAGAAGGCACATTCACAAATGCTGTTTTCCCCATGTCACAGAACTAACCATATTTTGTTTCATGGGGATGAGAATAAGAGAAGAGGGATATGAGAGACAAGTAGAAGAAAAGATATCTGCTGACTTTCCCATGAAGCATTTAAAACAGTGTTTTTCAAATTTGGCAACTTTAAAATACGTGGACTTCAATTCCCAGAATTCCCCAACCACATCTTAAAATTGCCAAGTTTGAAAAACACCAATCAAAAACTATATTAACAATTAAAATGAATTTTAGAAAACTACAGATTTCTACAATTGTTAGAAAATGCAGAGGCAATTCAACTGGCAAAATATTTCTTTGGAAGGCAAACAGCAGTTTCAGAAATCCTCAATTCCACTTGAAAGGCACTGTGAAAAGGGAACTTGGTCTCTGTGTTTAAAAACATCTGAAGATCATTTCCTCCCATGCCCCACCCTATCAAAGCTAGAGTTTGGCCCAAGAACTTCAGAAATCCAAGCATATCTCAGACTGATTGTCATTTTTATTGAGCTTCTTGGCAGCTCTCCCCTGGTATTTCCAAAAGAGGATATAGAAGTGTGTTTGGGTAGGTGGGTATATAAGTGTATCAGTAACAGCAGCAAAACTAGAAAGCACATGCATTTCTTATTTATCTCATAAAGATATTTCTATGCCACCATAATCAAGACCTTGTTCTTGACTCACATAAAAAACACAATATAAATAAATAAAAACAGAACAGCACTACACCTTTTAATCTTAATGAATAAAATATCCCTATTTTTGCTTGTTCATCTGATTCAGTGGGCACTTTAAAAAATCCTTATATAATTTTCATTTAAATCAATGGTATTTGGCAGATAGTACCCTAAATAAAAATGTAAAGTGTCCACTCAATGAAAGACAAACAAGGGCAAGATAATCAAAGTCTGCAGTTGGCTAAAGTTGAAATTAACGGTTCTATATGTCAGTCTTTCAGCTTGGCGGAGAATAATAAATACCACAAAATGTCACCATGTAGTTTGCTGATATTTAAAGATTCTTTATTATTTTTATTATTTTCTTAGAGTTAAGTAATGTTGATATTTCAGAAAATTGAGTGTAATAGGCAAGACAGGAAAAGAGATTTCTAATATATTGTGAATTAAGTTTGAGGGAGAGATCAAGAAATTGTAGTGAAAGAGTAAAGTTCATACCACAACTGTAAGTTTTCAGCAAAAGGTTTTCATTTGATAAAATGAAGGGGTACTTTCATAGAGCAGTTTATTCTATTTTAATTGCATTCACATGCTAAATGCTCTGAAAGGACTGAACTTTTAAGACACTTCAACTACTAGAAATGCTATTTAAGTAATTTTTCCCTCTGCTTTCCTGCTGTCTTAAAGCTCAGAGTATACCTTCCCCTAATTATACATGGTCCATACCTGATTCTATTGTTTTGTCTGCTCAAAAATGAGCATGGGAAGTTTAGATCCAGACTGAAATTTCAGCCTAAAAAAGGAGGAAATGTAAACCTTCCCTTTTTAATTGTAATATTTCTCTCTGTCATGTATCACCTATCTATCTGCCCGTTCATCCTTGCACTCACAAACACAGACACAGGTATTCGCATGTACATATTCCCATTGGTGTACTATATCTTCCTACAATCTTGCAGGATGATTTCATTTTATTTTTATTTGATCTGATTTCTAAAGTCGTTCATCTCAGCAGACAAGATGGGAGGGGGAGGGAATAAGAGTGCAAGCTTCTACTCTCCTTCCTGTGCACTCCTATTACACTCTGATTTGGGAAAGGAAAGCACATATTTTTTTAATTTGACCTAGATTTCTCAGCTAACACTGACGCGCACATCTGTTAAGAAAATGATACCCATTTGGAGATGATAGATAGAAATATAGAGATATTTCCAAAATGTTTTTTGTTCACATGTGTGTGTAAAAATTATATTGTGTTTTTGTTGGCTTGTTTGCAAAGATTTGAAGGAATCAGTTATTATTGCTTTTGTGATCTTTTTTAAGCTCAACTTTCTTATCTTGGGTAAATGAATCATACAGTTTCATCTTGAGCACATTATTTTTTTTCCAAGAAGATGGTTATTTTCATGATATTAAATTATAGGGAAATAATTACAATTATATATAATTATAGGGCAACAGGATGGTATCTAATTATAGGGCACAAATTTGTTTCCGAGTTAAATCCAGTGCTTTGGTCCTGTCCTTTAAAGCTCTAACTTCATAGTTTCTAAATATATTTCCACTCATCTGTGGTAGAAAGTTCTTCTAATTAATAAGTATCGCTACTATCAAATATTGCATTTTTTCGCATTGGAAATAGTCTTCTCAGTAATGGCTCCTGTACTCTCAAATGAACTTGCTGCAGCACATAACAATTACACTGCTTTCCTATTCATTTTTCCTCCAAACTGAAGAGTATTTTGTCACTATGAAGCAGTTGATTTTAATCTCTTATGGCTGACTTTATTTGTGTGACTTTATTTTTTAGAACAGTCATTGTATTGCAAGATTTGAATAGAAGTCTATAAATTTGAAATATTTTAAAAATATATCCTAGAAACCTAACATAGATACATTTGAAGGGTCCCTAAAGCCAAAAAAGTTAAATAAAATCTAAATATGAATACAAAGTCACAAACACAAACTTAGTCTTAAACAAAAGCATAGAACTAATCCTGTGAATGTAACAAAATATTTGTAGGATTAAAAAGGGACATTTAAATAATTAAAGAGCTGTACCTTTCAATGATGTTCCTTTGCTCCAAATCTAACTATCAAAACATTTTGGATTTCACATTTATGACCTCCTCTTTAACTAGTCTTTATCAATTTTTAGCTATTTTTGTGTTATTGCAAATATTGGTATTTGTTATAATCGGCACTCTGAGTGTAATTTTCACCAAAGAAACTGAAGCATCAACTCTTCTGTTCTTATAAGAACTGTTAGATAGATCTGGAATGCCCAACATTTATGGACCTAAGGACTTGAGCTGAAGTAACTAATAATGCCCTTATAACTTATGAGCAATTTAAATGACATAGATTTTTCAGTGTGTGAATCATTCATTACCGATTTATTTAATTTCTAATATTTCATCGTTGATAAATCTATCTACTCAGTCTCAGTTCAATAAATATAGAATAGATGAACCAGAAAGAAATTCAAGTAATATAATGATATGTTCAAAAGGAAAGTCTAAGCCAAGCCAAGCCGCAATTTTAAGTGGAATTTCTAGTTTATCTTTGTTTTCAAATAACAGGACATTCAAGTGAACTGCTAAAAGTCCCTTGAGACAGACATCAGAGTCACTGTTGGTCCATCGCTTGTATGGGTCTGCTCATTGTCTTTTGAATGCAGGACGGAATAACATGCTCTTTCTCCATTCCTAGGACATTGCAAATGTGCCCTGTGGCCATGTTTTTAACTTCAATTCAATACTGCTATTTTCCAACAACACCATCTCAAATACTTCAAACTTAAAAGCAGTTGGTCTCCAGTGCTTTTTGTTCCTTTCTAGTGGCAGATCCAGCTGTAATTGACTGCAATGCCTGGACACTCATCTTCTCTAGGGACTGGTCACTACCCTATGCAGTTATTTCATCCTGGGCTGCCACTAAGTTCCCTGCATTTTCTAATAATTTTGCAGTTGGACCAACAATGGCCTTTCAATTAACTTCACATTCTAACCTCAAAAATTCAAGCTCCATTCAATTGTTATGTGTCTCAGCAGACAGTTTTAGTTTGTGAGTGAAATATGCACCCTCTGCTTCCCCATTCCCTGCCCACAGCTCACTATGTACTGCAAAATGTCACATCTTTTTTAAACCATTTAGTTGTAAAATAGGAAGTGTTTCTCTTCCTTGCTAGGACATTTACATGGTCATAGAGAAGAATCTAGAATTTTTTTTAAAAAAGTGTTCTCTTTTGTCTTTATTATTATAGCATCAGAGCAATATGATGGTATTGTTAGGGTGTCCGTATGTTCAAGGTTTTGGAAAAGCAAAAGAAAAGCATAAAGACTGGGAAAGGTGCAACAGCTCTGATACCAGCATGCTCTGATACCAGCATGCTCTGGGTCCCATGCATTAAAAAGTGTTACCAGGTGGCACTCAGTAAGTGGGCCTTCTCTATCATAGTATCTGCCCTCTGGAACAGCATCATCCCAGACATCCATATTGGTCACACCCTGACTTTGTTTAAACAAGCCCTGAAAGCCTACTTCCTCCTCAGGACTTTGGGTAGAGCAGATGGCAAACCCTTTGTGGAAAGAATGTAAATAAAAAGGAAATTTTGCCTAGAGATAAAAGGTGGGGGGAAGGGTAGGTACTTGATAGCAGCAAAAGAGAGATCATTTAACAGGACCACCTTCCTGTTTCAGGTCTATGAACAGATGAATGCCACACAAATCTCTCATTCTCTTAGAAAGACAATAACTATTTGAGGTTATAGTACAGCGTCAGAAACTCAGAATTTGCTTTACAGGTATGTCATAATCTAATACTGGAGAAATTATAGCACTTATCCTTTCAGTAAAGAGAAGCAAGCTAATTTAGGTGGGTGCAGAAGAGCTTATGTGGGTTACATAATATTGTCATCTAACATCGCACTTCAACTTTCTAGCATCCATCCTGAACCCAGCTGTTCCCATTTCCTAATGATAAAGATGGACCTGTAGGTCTTCCAACATAAACTGTCCATTCAATTTCTGCTTGTAATTTGGGGAGCTGAAAACATGATGGGCTTGAATTATTTTATTTCATTAGCCATCAAAGCAAGAGTTAAACCCCTCTTCTAAATACTTGCAATTTGTGAAATGGCATTAGGCCCAATTGCTGCAATCAGCATTCCCTGAGATCAGGAAGTGGTTACAGAAAATCTGTCATCCTTTCATCAGTATTTGAACAATGGCACTTAAACAATATGAAATATTAGAAATTTATATTTGCTGTTTAAAAAAAGAAATCTCCATTAGGTCTGTTATTATATCAGGTTCTTTCCCATAATTTGAAACAGAATCTCTTTTGATGAGGATGACTAGGTGGGAGGAAGCAGCTTCTGCTTTCCTTAATGCTTACTGTAGCTAAAAACATGTGATTACTCCATGTACTTCTCCAACTTTTTTCAACCTACTGTCCTCCACTTGAGTTGTAGTCCAACACATGGGGAGATTACAAGGCTGAGAAAAAGAGCACTAATTGAGAAACTGGTCTTGTTCCCTTAAAGTTTATTAAATTATTCTTAGTTTTTAGAAAATATTAGTATTTTTCTTGGCACACCAAGAAAACTCTCACCCAAAGAAAAGCCACATAACTTTTCTGTCTGCAATAAAGGGACTGTACAGATGTGTGTGAATTGGACCCTAACATAATTACTCTGAGTTTATGCAGAATATAAAGTGAGAATGTATTCCAGAGTCAAGAATTAGCCTGTCTTCCAAAGGCCTAGAATCTCTAGGTCAGCACTATTTGAGAGTTGGGCTGCAACTCAGCCCCATCCCTCCAAAAGAAGATCATTTGGCAATGTGATATCATCCAAACAAGGTAGCAACAGAGTGTTTTGGAGGGGGTTAGAGTGAAAGGAGGAGGAGGAGGAGGAGGAGGAGGTGGAGGAGGCTGCTCCAGGAGCCAATTTTCCATTTCAGAAATAAAAACAAAAAGGAAGAAGCTTTATTTGCACCCAAGAGAATTAGTCAAGCTATGCAAGTTATCTACCATGCCCTTTCCTTGTTATCGTCTCTTTAGGATCTATTCATTTTAAGTTTTAACTAGTGGAGCAGGAAGTCTTACCCAGAATTTATTGACCACATTTTCAAATGACAGTAAGGAACTTAACCATCTGAAAAGGGACTTTTGAGATTTGTAACCAGAGTGATTTAATATGAGGTTACAATATCCCTGCTAAAGCAGTGCTTAAAGTTCTCTTCCTGATGGCCAAGCAAAGATTTTGCAAGCAAGGTACAAAGATCTTTTTCTAGGCAATGGTGGGAACTCAATTCTATATTCCACGCCTCTCTCTTTGGAATTAAAGCTGGAAACAATTGGCTCAATAAGGTGTTAGCTTTGGAAAATCTGGCTGCCAATTGCCACCCACTACCCATTTGTCTGGTCCCCACTTGTCTGAGACTTATTCATTCCCGCTCCCTCTGAAGACGTTTGAAGGATGACATTTTTGCACAGACATGTACCCACAGAGGCGTATTTGGATAGAATCCACAATTTGACCAAATTGATTTATGACACGAGGCACCTTAAACCAGTGAAGGAAATAGTTCAGGTAGAAAAAGGCTGTTGTAAATAAATATCAAGCATAATAAACCAACTGTATATGTAGTTAAATGTCAGTATTATTCTATATCGGTCAGGATTTTATGTCAGCAATAGAGATGGAATGATTTTTTGACAGATAGACAGACAAGATATATACTTTTTTTTTTAGAAAAAAGTTTATTATTTAAAATCCAAAAACAAAAAGAAAAAAAAACAATACAACACAAACTACAACACCACAAATACAATACATCACACAATAATACACATTTAAAATTAATAAGTATAACCAAATATTTGAATGTTGTGTGCACGGATTAATATACCGTATATACTCGAGTATAAGCCGAGTTTTTCAGCCCTCAAACAGGGCTGAAAAAACCACACTTGGCT
>JANHJO010004257.1:3077-13483 GCA_032468235.1 Pseudoxyrhopus heterurus
TAAATCTTGTACACCACCCTGAGTCCTTCGGGAGAGGGCGGTATATAAATTTTGGTAAAATAAAAATAAAATAAAATAAATACCACGAATAGAGAGAAAAATGAAGATAATTTTTCTTTTTGTGAAGCAGTACAAAAATAATTGTGTGAATGACAGAATAATAATTAAAAACTGATAGCTTAGGATTGCATGCCTGTGGTTGGGAGGGGTCACAAATATTTGCTTGAAGTAGTGGATGACACAGGCTAGTTGTAAAATCATGAAGCCACTGGGAAACCTGTCAACAAGAACAATACAATTTATTTTTCTGGCTTTTAAAGAGTGAGATTTAGATTACATTTTTGTCCATTGTATGTTTATTTTGTTAAGAAAGTGAATCTATCTCACATTCCATTAACACCTCGGGGTAGCTTTCAAAGATGCAATGAGAAAATCAGCAATGATCATCATAAGAAAAAAAAAACATTAAAGCATAAAATACATCAAACACAACACTAATGATACAAAGTTGGATGAATAAACATTTTAACTCTTCCTATATATTGTAACAAGAAGCAATGCTGTCTCAACAACAACTAAAGAAAACAAAACTGAAGTCATTGGTTATGTTGTTAGATGTAAGGAAGGATCATTAAAAAGTATTGAGTGAAGATGTGAGAAAACAGAACCATTCAACAGGAATAACTTGTGAGCATCAGGAACAGAAGCTGAAAACAAAAAAAAAACCAGCAGCCAGTGTGTTTATTTGATTTGCGGAAAATATGACATTGATAAGTGGTACCACTGAACACCAACTATTTTATTCTAGGCCATCTCCAATACTTGTATCAGCTTCAAGGGCCACCTCTCAAAGAATATACTACAATAATCCAACTTTAGATTGCCAGCATGCAGCGAATTTATTACAGATGCCAAATGTCTCTCCTGCAGGTTGCAGCACAGCAGATTTATTAATAGAAGCTGAAGAAAACCTTTCCTCCTTACAACAGAAGATGTATGGTTGTTAGTGAATATACAGAATCCAGAAAGAGCTTCTTCCTCAAAAGAGGTTGTGATCCAATGACAAGCATATCACCTAAATCCTGAAGCACATCTTGCTTGTATGTATCAATGGTTGGAGCATAAACTTTGATAATTTTCATATTAAGGGGTTGTCCATGCAGTCAACTAATATGAACACTGGTTGTATTATAGCCAAGTTATTTTCATGCTATGTCCCTCCTGACACCATGTCTTCTTCTTCTTCATTTGCAATTGATGTTGTTTTATGTCCAGTATGATCTTTAGACTGAAAATACCAGACCATTTTAATCACTGATGCATAAGAAATTAGTGTACAGTTGGCTCATCTTTCACTATATTGAGTTTTCCACATTCAAGCTCCTACTATAATTTTGTAGCTACTGATATTTTTCCTCTCTATGTCGCAACTTCATGAACTTGACATCCTCAAAGCTTTATTTTAGCCTGTGATGAACTCCATTGGTTCATGGTTTTCTTAATAAAATACAAGGCTGTTTTGTCAATGCCTTCTAATGTGCAGTAAGAAACCATGCTTTGTTGTTGTCACTAAATGATCATCAGCCTCCAGCATCTTCCTCTACCACTGCTGCCCAATATTTCTGCTTACTTTAGCTGGGCAATTGGAATGGCCATCATACTTTGGGTCACCCTGCTGAGACTGTATAGTCCTTTGCCATAATGAGACAGCCCAGCAGCATAGAACATAGAATAATAAAGTTGGAAGGGATCTCGAAGGTCTTCTAATCCAACTCCCTGTTTGAGCAGGAGATCCTATACCATTTTCAGATAAATGGCTGTCCAGTCTCTTTTTGAAAGTCTCCAATGATGGAGCACCCATAACTTCTGAAGGAAAGCTATTCCATTGGTTGATTGCTCTCACCGTTAGGAATTTTTTCCTTAGTTCTAGGTTGCTTCTGTCCTTGGTTAGTTTCTAACCATTGCTTTTTTCTTGTCTTCTGGTGCTTTGGAAAATAATTTAACTCCCTTGTCTTTGTAGGGGCCGCTCAAATATTGGAACAGTGCTACCATGTCACCTCTAGTCTTTCTTTTCATTAGACTAGATATACTCAATTCCTGTAACCATTTTGGCTGGTAAAGTGCTGCAGGAAGTCATTCAGGCCAAAAATAGGGCAGAGTGCCCCCCACACACACCATTTTGGCCAGCAGGGTGCTGCAGGAGGCGTCCGTCCCATCTCTTTCCCCCTCGGCCCACAGAGGAGAACTACAATGCTGATCTGGCCCTTGAAGAAATCCAATTTGACAACCCTGATGTATAGTATTACCCTTCCCAGAGGGTTTACAAACAGATTAAAATAGTAGCAGCTAAAAATTGAAAAGTAGTACTAATTTCTAAACAGCAAACAATAAATAGTTGAATAAAAGCAGAAGTGAAATTAATTCAAAAGTTCCAGTGAAGTGTAGCAGTATTGTTTAAATATCAGCATACTAAAAGAGGGCTTGAGAAAATATGGATGTCTTTAACTGGTTCTGAAAAGATAATACGAAAGGAAAGAAGGTAAAACCTGGAGACTGCGAAAGAGCCTATATGGACTTCGCCAGTCCGGCCTTATGTGGAATAATTGCTTCACTGAAATTCTGAGGGATATAGGTTTCACTCCCTCGCCTGCTGACAGATGCCTATTTATTAAAAGGGCATATAATACCGTTGAGAAAATCCTAGTTTATGTTGATGATTTTCTATATGTTGGTCCTAAGGGCCTTGAGTGGTACAGTGGGTAAGAATGCTGTACTTAAGTAATTAAGTATTCAGCTCCCACTGCCTGCAATTTAGCAGTTCGAATCCCACCAGCTAAATTGCTAAATACAGTGCTTTAATCAATCTATGTGTAATTATTTTATTCAAATGCTAGGAAGGCATTTTACTCTGAAATCTCTAGGCCATGTGGATAAATACCTGGGGGTCCACATCATTAAAAGAGAGAAGGGGTTTGCTCTCTCCCAAAAGGATTATAGAATTATTAGACCGATGTAATATGTCAGAGGCAAATTTGACCAAGACACCAATGCAAACTGATTTTATGTCACAAACACACAAGGATAGTCCTGAATATGAGGACATTACATTCTACAGGTCTATAATTGGCTCATTACTATTTATCAGTAAATGGAGCAGGCCAGATATTTCCCTGGCTATAAGTCTTTTGTCAAGGCATGCTTCCAAGCCCAAACATTTCCATTGGCTTGCCATTAAGAAAATTCTAAGATATTTAAGAGGTACCACTGATATGGTCCTTCTTTCAGAGCCAGATAAGAGTAAATCTAAATATCTAACGTGCTTTGCAGACTCTGACTGGGCCAGCGATACCAAATTGCATAAAAGCACATCTAGTTTTGTGATTTTCCTCAATAACAGTCCAGTACACTGGCAGGTTAGCAGGCAGAAGTTTATATCTTGTTCAATGGCCGAGGCTGAATATGCCTGCTTTTCAAACGCTGCTAATCAATTAATTTGGTTCGACTGTTTAATAACCAGTCTGTGGGTACAGCCCTTTCTGCCAATAACTGTCTACAAGGACAATTCTGCTGCAGCTCAATTATCTAAGTCAACTGCAGCTGGACATAAATCGAGACACATTGACATCTGCTACAAGAATGTGCGCCAATTAGTTAAAAGAAAATTTATAAGTGTGAAACATATTCCTACAAAGGAACAGACAGCGGATATACTAACAAAATCTCTTCCCATAAGTCAGCATACATATCTATCTAAGAAATTGTGCTTACAAATGTAATCTTTATGCTTGTGACATTATGATTATGATATAACTATGTAAATAATATTATTGAATTGACAAGAAGGGGAATTGTCAGACAAATTTCTGGCATTAGTGCCAATTAATAATATCTCACATACCTATATTAAAAGTACACAGTATAGGGAAAATCTGAGACACAGATTTTCCCTCCAAATACTAATGAGGCAAGAAGGGGGAGTGGCCTCGGTAGCCTATAAATACTCCCCACCCATTCTCCTCATAGCCTTCCTAGCTCTTTCCTCGCTCTCTCACTTGCTCTCTCTTAGTCAGGATGGCTAAACCAATAAATACTCTGAGACAATACTTGTATTACAAATATAAATATGTTTATTGAGAGTAACAATAAACACAGCTATTCAGCTTTTAACTAAACTGTAGTCTGCTGATCTTCTGTGGCTCTGATGACATCAACGACCCCATCACCTCACACCAATTCATCCAACAGAAACTATCTTATAAACAATGATAATAGATTGTGTATTTATACTGTGTAGAGCAATTAAATTTTGGGATCCTTCCTGCATGGCTTTTAGTGATAACTAAATAACTATAATTTTAGTGGAATATAGTCTGGATTCCAGGTAGGAGGGAGTGCAAAGAAGGAGTGAGGCATGAAAAGTTTGGTGGAGGAAAGAAAGTTAAGATGGATCCTCCCTAGTAACGATGCAAATAGTTGCTTTAGTTTGGCAAAATTTCTATCTACGGGTGAAAACAATAAAGGAAATTGTTCCAAAAGTGCTTTTTCAAGAGACAGCTGGACTTTCTGCTTTTTCTTCAAAGATGCTTTGCTTCTTATCGAAGCTTCTTCAGTTCAGAACTGTTAGGCAAATAATGCTACATTGATATTTCAAATACTACATCATAATCTAAATATATTTCCCTGGAAGAAAGGCACAATTGAGAATGATTTATAGAAAAATCAGAAAGTCCAGTTGCCTCTTGAAAAAGAACCTTTGGGACTGAGAATCTCCATAGACAAATAAAGGAAATTCTGTATGTCTTTCTTGGTTCTTGGGGCTTGACAATAATTCAGCTAGCTTCTGACATGTCTTCTTCTGCCTTCCCTGATCATTCTTCAGGAATCCTTCCCTCAAAAACACTGATGATATTTTGGTTCAGAAATTCTTCATTGGAATGAAGAAAACTTCTGGTATAATTTTCTTATGTTTTCTCCCATCTCCCTGTTTGTGGGTTTATCTATACTTTTGGTGCACATGGGGAACAAAGTGCAGGACTAGCTCAGCTCTGATCCAGTAGGATTTTCCTTGTATTCTTTTTCATAAGCTACTGCATAGCTGGGAAACATGGCATCCTATTATATTTCATTTCATGCACTTTTAGTTGCCTCCTTAAACTGCTGTCCTCAGTGGGCTCAAGGCAATCTGCTTCTGCCAGAGAACCAGAAGACATATAGTCTTCACCTCATCCCACACATTTCTTTCCTTTGTTCTTTTTCAACAGCCAATTTGGCTGAGGTTAAAGAAGGAACTGTTTTGTATATATTTGTGACCTGAGCCCAAGCCAGTAGAAAATATTTCATAGCAAAAGACTGATTAGCTAACCTGTGGGCACAGTTTAATCAGAAAAAAAAAATACCAACATGAACATGGGATTCTGAATAACTGGCAGTAGTTCAAGATTTTTTTTTCATAATATAAATGATGGTGTATATTGACCTTCTTCCATCTTAAAACTTAAGAATGTTAGGAGATTAAGCATTAACTCTTATGTATGTTTGATTGTCAAATAGCAAAATAAACCAACTTAAATACATTTATATTGCTTAATTCAGCTGAAAGGAAGAGTTTGTACTGCAGTGAGATAAATACTGCATCTATAACTAAAGTTTATAGACATTTTTGTCTTGCTATTTTAACCTATTTTTTTTCTATAAATAGTCCCAGATGCATATTAGAAGCCTTTTAGTTTAACATTAACCAAACATGAACAATAATATGATAAATGCCTCAAAGATTTTGTAGAGTCCTGCAGCCACAGTTAAGAAACTGCTGCCAATCCATGGTCACTCTGACCTGAAAAACTACGATCTATGATAGCCTTTTCCTAACATGGGCATCCTCCAGATTTTTGTATGTGAACTTCAGAATTTTCCAGCCATCATGATCATTGCTAATAAAGACTGAAGAATCATGATTTCTAAAATTTCAGACCTAGAACATTTTCTCCAGTTAAAAATATGGATCCTGGTAATCACCAATAGGAAGACTTTTTGAAATTCATTGAATAAAGATTTAATATAGACTTTCCATATCTTGTTGATTTGTATGTGTATGTTTGTAAGTATACATAATGTATATACACACACTTTGAACTAGTGGCCCTTGGGTTGAATTAATGCTATGACCACAATACATAAAGATGAAACAAGCACGAACCCAACATATTTCTGATATTTATTAAAGTAGCCTGGCTTTTTCAAGCTTCTCTGTGAACTTTACCAAAATATCAGTGCTTTAAAATTCTTGTTAATGCATTACTTCCTTAAACTTGTTTGCTTTTCTTTCTTTTTCTTTCTTTCCTTCTTTCCTTCTTTCCTTCTTTCTTTCTTTCTTTCTTTCTTTCTTTCTTTCTTTCTTTCTTTCTTTCTTTCTTTCTTTCTTTCTTTCTTTCTTTCGTCTTCATGCTCAAGGGAAGTCTAAAGCAATTTTTCCTATGTTTTTAAAGTGTGAACTCTAATAGGTTGCCATTGGGTATATAAATGCATATGCAGTACTTTAGAAAATAAGACATAGTTGAACTTTGACTAACTTCAGAGATGATCTGTGAAAACCATTGTATTTATTCCCAGACATATGATGATTGATTGCTATTATTAAGTGATAGATAACCAGTGCTATTTCCTTCCCGTTGAACAATTAATTGAAAATGTTGGGAAAATCTTTATCTTGCAATCTTATTTTTCATTTACTGTCATCAACTTTTGTCTTTTGAATTCAGCATCTCTTGTGAAGGATCTATAAATACTATACATTTTCATTCATTCATCCAACCGGCTTTCAATCAATTTAGAGGAAGTGCCAGCATAGCTTAATCTTATTTTCAAATAGTTAACTCTGTTAATAAATAAATTGTATTGGCAAGAACACATATATATTTCCAAGAATACCTTTAGATAAATGATCATTCCATTAAATAAATAACATTCTTGAGAGAAAAGAAGCATAGAGAATGACATAAAATATTTCTCCCAAGAAAAATATCCCAAATTTGTTTTGCTCCACAAAAACAGCCAAGTAAACCTGCTAATCTAATTATTTAAAATAAAAGAACTGGTTCATCATATTTTTCCAGGGCTTTATGCATTGTCGTACAATTATTTTATCTTATTAAGTATTTCATTTCCATGTAATGATGAATAGTCTTTCTACCAGCTGCATATGGTAAATATAAACCTGATGATTTAGAAAAAAAAAACTGATGGGTTGGATCCTCAGAATTAGTTTCTCACTTCATTTCTAACCATTGTTTATTCTAATAATTACCCCCATCTTATCTGCATGACTAAGAATAAATAACAATGTTTTGAAGTTTAGCACTAACTGGATCAAAACAATTACTGTAGTATGGTAACCTCTGAGTAGTTTATGATAACATTCATAATAAAATATAATTCTCTGAACATTCAGCAACACAATACTCAAGAAGCAATCAATCCAATGTTAAAACCAAATAAACCAACTAGAAAACACATTGTAGTGACAATGATCCCTAAGCTCATTGTTTTTAATATTTTTTTTAAAGAAAACTGCTTCTCTTATTTATATATACTTTTAATTTGCTTTTTATATACTGTAGTTCCTGGGAGCCCACCTGTCTGCTTCAGTTAGAACTCAATAATTATATATTGTAATAGAAGACTCAAAAATAGGGCAAAAAGGCGAAGAATTTTCAATGCGTATTCTACCAGGACTTCTGAAGAAGAACAGCAAACTGAAGACAGCTCTGTGTAAAGTGGAACCAATTCTGTGGCTAACAACAGGATGCTGAGGAGAAAATTGTGTCCTTAGACCATCTCTGAAAAAGAGAAGGTGTGAGATTGCCCAAGCTTCATACAGGACAAGGAGACTCCAAGGTAGTGCATTATAGAGTATATAACAGAATAACAGAGTTGGAAGGGACTTTGGAGATCTTCTAGTCCAACCTCCTGCTCAAGTAGGACACCCTATACCATTCCAGACATTGGTTGTCCAGACTTTTCTTAAAAGCCTCCAGCAATGGAGCACCCACAACTTCTGATGACAAGCTGTTCCACTGATTAATTGTTCTCACCATTAGAAAATTTCTCCTTCATTCTTCTTCTCCTGTCCTTGATTAGTTTCCATCCATTGTTTCTTTTCTTGCCTTCTGATGCTTTAGAAAAATAGGTTGACCCCTCTTCTTTGTGGCAACCCCTCAAATATTGGAACATGTTATTGTATCACCCCTAGTCCTTCTTTTCACTAGAATAGATATACCCAATTCCTGCAATCACAGAAAAAAATAAATTTGTCATTCTTCTACAATCTGAAATTGAAGCCTTTCAAAAGGATACTAAATTTACACTTTCTTTGCTAATCACTTTCGAAAATTGCCTAGTAACTGCTTTATAGAAGTTAGACACCTTCAAAATGACAAGGCTGAAAGCACTAGTTGAATGCCTCATAACTTTCATTGTAGGAAAATGAAACTGTATTTTTATAAGCTTTAGTGATTTAAAATAAACAACAAAAAGCAAAACAAGGTTTTGGCTAAAAGTTTTAAATGGGCTAAATGCTCAAAAAATGTTGGGATATTTGGTTTTATATATTTAAAGTTTGTAATTAAACTTAAAAAATAAATGCATTTTTATGGGAAAGAAAAATATTTTTGATATTGAAGACATAACAAGATAAGCAATGTATAATGTCATTCAGAGACATTTTTCAGGAGTTGCGTCAGAAGCTTGAATCAATAATGTTAGCGGTGTTGTGTGTTCTTAGGAACAATCTGTTCCTAGAACAAGCTGCTACAGAAAAATAGTTGCAAAAAATATATTTGAGAAGAACCAGTGAACAAGAATATGTCATTAAACATACAAAAAATACGGATATGGCTTTAAAAATTAAGAAAATAAAATGCTAATCTCGGAGATAAATTGGAATAATTTCTTCTTGCTGGTTTTGCAAAAGAATTTTTTAAAGTTTTCAAGAAATTTAAAACAAAGATCAATAATCATCTGAATGGATGAATGACAACGTTGTTTCACAAAAAGAGAAGGAACACAAAGATGGTTTATTTGATCAGGGTTAAAATTGGTTATGCTAGTGTTTGGGGCAGTTCATTTTGGACTTGTTGCCATCTGGACTGGAAAATGTTGTGTATTGGGTATTATAGTTAGTATGATGTTTAAGCCTTTTTCCTTACTGTCTATTTATGAATTTTAATCTGATAACATCTAAATTGGTTTGTATCTAATTATTGTTTCACTTAAAGTAATGCATGAGTGTGTCTTTCTTTGAAATGTTAAATTTTAGTCTTTTGTTTACACTAGGATATTGGGATTTTTTTTGATAGCAAAAAACATTTCTATATGTGGATTTGCTTATATTTAAAAATTGAGATATGGAATGATGAGCTTGTTAGTTAATGGTATTATTTTGGGGATTTGTTGGAGTTTTTGATAATACCTATATTGGAGAAGATGTTACTTTTGGATTTGCATAGTTTGGAGTTGAATTATGGCAGAAAGTGTTTTTTTTAATCTGCTTAAGAAGAGGTAATGAAAAAGTGAAATTGCTTTTACTTGTCATGAAGGGGGTGGGAAGTTGTTTTCTTAGGATATTTCCACCTTTTGTTTTCTTGGACTTTTTATTCTCTTTCTGGTTTTTCTTTTCTTTTTAATTTATATTATTTTTTACAATGGTAATTAAAACTTTTAAAATAAAATTATTTTTTTTAAATAGTAGACTGCAACCTGTAGTCATCCCAAGTCTCTGAAACAGCACAAAATAGACAGATATACAATTGATAAACAAACAATTTTGGTAAATTGTCAAGCAAGGAATCTAGGTCTGGCCTGGCAGAAATGAAGAGGCAGAGTTCAATTCTCTCTGAGTCACACATTTATTCAGATCTGGACAAGGATGGTTTTCCCATAAAGCTGAAAGGACTCCAAATGATTAATGCAGCATGACTTTATATTGTATTTGGTTACCCAAACAGGAAATACAGCTATTTGCACAAAAGTAGATAAAAAGCAGATGTTGGTAAAATGTCATTGCTTGCCAAGAACATTTAGAAGCTTGTTTATAAGAGTTGGAAGGGACATTGAAGGTCTTCTAGTCCAACCCATTGCTTAAGCAGGAAACTCTATACCATTGGATAACCAAATAATTGTCCAATTTCTTTTTAAAAACCTCCAGTGTTGGAGCACCCACAACTTCTGGAGGTAAGTTGTTCACTAAACTGAATTTAGAAAGAAACATATTTAGCAAACCTATTGCATCCTGTCTGTGGTTTCCTGTTACGTTTCCCCTGAAATATGGACAGTTACATTATTACCGTATATACTCGAGTATAAGCCGACCCGAGTATAAGCCGAGGTCCTAATTTTACCCAGGAAACCTG
>JANHJO010004257.1:13583-23915 GCA_032468235.1 Pseudoxyrhopus heterurus
TAAGCCGAGGGTGGATTTTTCAGCCCTTTTTGAGGGCTGAAAAACTCGGCTTATACTCGAGTATATACGGTAAAACTCATTTATTCCCTTTAATTCAGTCATTTCAATCTTGATCATTATAATCCTGATCAACAAGTAACTCTAACTCTACCTACTGTCCAGATATATGTAACTCATAACTCTTTGAAAAGGGATAAACAGAGATTGAAAGTCAAGAGATTATCGAACCTTCCTCTTCCCTGGTGGAGGATGCACCCATTCCTACTTTTTCAGCAACTCCATTGCTTATGAAAGAGGGGAATGATATGAATTTAAAAAGTAAGAATGCAATGGATTCTTAAGGAGCCATAGTAGTACAGTGGTTATAATGCAGTATTGCAGGCTTACTCTGCCCATAGCTTGGAGTTTGATCCTCACTGGTTCAAGGTTAGCTCAGCCTTCCCTCCTTCCGAGGTCAGTAAAATTTTCCTCAGATTGCTGGGGAAAATACGCTGATTCTGTAAATCACTTAGAGAGGGCTGTAAAACACCATGAAGTGGTATATAAGTCTAAAGTCCAAGTCTAACATGTAATTCTCGGAAATGCCTGCTAATGCCACATTGCTGGGCATACCACCTTCAAGGCAGAACACTTGAGGTGGCAAAAGCTTTTCAGTAGTTGGGTTCATCTCCCCCACCACCATCCCCAAAAATGATAATATACCAGTTCAGACGTTCTTGGAGATCAAGAAACCAAAGTTCACAGTTGAGTTTCATCCTCAAGTATCTCACTGGCAAAACTATTTCTTTAAAAAAAATGCATATTGTTTTCTCAGTACAATCTTGTGGACTCACCAACCTTTATTTTTGAGTCAAAATTGATAAGATTGTGCTATAAAAACAAAGGAAATGTGCAGTTGACCACATCAGGTGGGATAAAAGCAGCCATTAACAAACCATCTTTTTTTTCTATCCAACATTCAACATCGCATCCATATGTATAGTAAAGTATTTGTCCAGAGTCGCTTTCTCTAATAGAAAGAAGCATTTTTAGACCCACATGACATTTGCGCAAGTACCCGCACAGTACTTTTACACTTGTACACAGTACACGTACACGGCCAAATTCTAAAAATTTGGCCGTCCTTATTATATATTTCAAGAGGAGGACCTAGTAGTCTTTATCACAGCTGACAAAGGAAACATCTGGACATAAGCAAAGTATTTAGAATGCATAAAGAATGACAGCAGAAAATCAGTATTATAAACAGGTGGCAAAAAGATAGTGGCTGAAACTGTTAATTGGAAAGCCATGCTTTGTTATTTAGGTCAGCTATGAATTTGCTAAGTGGTCTTAATCAAGATACTATTCTTTCAAATTATCCTATCTGCCCACCCACTCACCTTTACCTTTATTCTGAGACAGTAATACCAGCTTACTTTCGTCAAACTGTACTTATCTATTATAGTAATTATTTTAACTTCTGTCTTTCCAGGTCAAAATGTCCATGATAATTCAGACGAAGCCAGTTGAATAACAAAAGTATATATATTCTCCATTTATAGATCATAATCAATCACCCATGTGAAAAAAAATATATTCTGAACAAATGGGACACCTGGAAGGAACAAAGGATCTTTCAATGAGGTGGCATCTTCTGAAAGAAAAATTCCTTGATTAGATTTGATTTATTTATTCATCACATTTCTACACTGCTCATCTCACCTAAGTGACTCTGGGAGGTTTACAATTTTGTTTGTGCTAAGCATCCATTATGAAAAGGAATAATTGGTATAATAGCTTCTATTGCTGAACTTGAAGGGAAGGTAGATTTGGTTGGAAACTGCATCTTTAAAGGAACTTGAAGCATTAAAAAGCAGCATTTTGAAGTAGATTACACTTCTTGTGTCTTTTTTAGCAGCTCTCCTCTACAGAGACAGTTATATTAGTTCCAAATGAGTGATAAGTAAGACATCTACTTCCACTGCCTGATCTGTTTTCTTTGGGATTATGCATCTAATTTGAGCTAAGGCCTTTTTAAGAAGTGTTGGGTGAGAAAAATACATGCAATTTTTTGTTCTGCTGGTTCTCATGCATTTTAATGAAACAGTATTTATTTAGAAATTATGTCAAACAAATATATTTCCCTCCATCATTTCTGCAGTACCTCTCAATTCTTCCTGAATTATCCTTATCTTTGCTGGTTCACCTTGTCTACTATAAAGTACTTAATGACATAGATATTAGAATGACCTGTAGCTCAGTATTAAGGAACATGCTTTGAGTACAGATATTCTAGAATCAATTGTTGGCCTCTGCAAGTAGATGTGGAAAAGAATTGTATCTGAAAAAAAATGGAAACCTGCTGAGCAATACTGAAAATGCCAAAGTAGACAGAAAACAGCCTTATTGAGAATAATGCTTATTTTTTTGGTTTTTGGCCCTAAGGTTCACAAAAACGTAGAATGAAAGAAAGGAGAAAAGGTCTTGTACAATGCCTAGAGAATGAGACTTCTGTAAGCAAGGATCTCCACACACATGCAGCTCAGTAGTTACCAGGTATGATTTTGTTCAATCCCATCTTCTAAATTCAGTTATAAGATGTTGTATGTCCAGGAGGACATTATTATATAGACTTGAGTTAATCCAATCCCCATTGAAATGAATAAATATAGTTAATTTGATCAGCAGCTAACATTAAGCTAACAGGCAAGAAAAAGCAGCTAACAGGCAAGAAAAACCAAAGTACACATATAGACTGGGTGAAATCAGGCTTAATGGCAGTAACTGTTTGAGGGATCTTGGAGTCTTAGTGGACAACCAATTAAATATGAGCCAACAGTGTGCTGCAGCCAAAAAAGCCAATGCAATCATAAATTGTATTAACAGAGGGATACAATCAAGACCAAGAAAGGTACTAATTCCACTCTACAAAGCCTTAGTAAGACCACACCTAGAATACTGCATCCATTTTTGGTCACCACACTATAAAAAAAGATGTTGAGACTCTAGAAAGAATGCAGAAAAGAGCAACCAAGATGATTAGGGGACTGGAGGCTAAAACATTCGATGAATGGTTGCAGGAACTGGGCATGGCTAGTCTAGTGAAGAGAAAGACCAGGGGAGACATGATAGCTATGTTCCAATATTTGAGGGGCTACCACAGAGAGGAAGGGAGCTATTTTCCAAGGCACCTGAAGGCCAGACAAGGAATAATAATGGATGGAAACTGAACAAGGAGAGATTCAACCTGAAAATAAGGAGAAATCTTCTGACAGTGAGACCAATCAACCAATGGAACAGCTTGCCCTCAGAAGTTGTGGGAGCTTAATCACTGGAAGCTTTCAAGAAGAGACTAGACTGCCATCTGTCACAAATGGTGTAGGGTCTCCTGCTTCAGCCTCTTACCTGCTGTTGCTCCCACCCTCAAGAACATATTGCCCCCCAATGTGAGGTTGGCCCCAACCCTCCTATCTTTTCATAAGGGCTTAAAGACATGGCACTGCCAGTTGGTTTTGGGCCCCAGTGGGGGATCAGTGAAATGGAGGTGGTTGATTTATAACAGCCCACTCTGTCCCCGCCCTCCCCATGTGTCTTTGATTTTAACTTTTTAAGTTTTAACTTATATGTACTGTAACTGTAAGCCACCTAAAGTTACCCTATAGTAAGATGGGTAGCCAATAAATTTTATAAACAAACAAACAAACCAATAAATAAATAACAAACAGAGAAGCCCTTCTTGGTTTTTTTTTTTACCTTATTAATGATCAAGATCTAGATCTAGTGATTTTATTTCATGATTGATCACTCCCCTGCTCAAGCAGGAGACCCTATAACATTGCAGACAAGTAGCTGTCCAGTCTCTTTCTAAAAGGCTCCAGTGATGGAACACCCACAACTTCTGAAGGCAAGCTGTTCCACTTGTTAATTGTTCTCACTGTTAGGAAATTTCTCCTTACTTTTCAGTTGTGTCTCTCCTTGATTAGTTTCTATCCATTGTTTCTTGTCTTATTCACTCATAAGGTATTCTCTTCTCAAAGCAAAAAAACAAAAAAAAAACCTTTCCTCTTCACATTTTCATTAACGAATAAAGATCTAATAAAATGTATTTTAACTCAGGTTTCATCATAATTCTTCAGTGTTTCCAAAGATTTTCAAACAAAATCATAGCTAAGTGCGCCAGGTTACATCATTAAATGGCGGTTTCAGGTGTATTACAGTAATACTACAATAGGGCAGGTGATGCACTGTGCCATTCAAAGTGGAACATTCAAAAAAATATCTCCCCATTTGTATTTATGCTATTTGTCTTCTACAAAAATTGCATGTTTTCTGTGTAACAAAATGTACCTGCCATTATAGACTTTACATTAGCATTTTGAAAGGGTTTGTGCACATGGTTACAGTACAAAATTTAGCCTGAAATGATAGCAAGAGTTTCAGCCTGAGTTGGACACAAATTGAAAGTAAACATTATTGTATTCTATCCATCTCTAACATACTTTTCAGTGTTAATCATGATTCTGTCGTTGCTAGGATTCAAAGTTTTGATGGTACTCATAAAAATATAAGCAATTGCACTGCCTGTTAGAAGCCCTATCAGTCCAACAAAATCAAATAGACAATTTTAAATATGATGACAAAATGATACACTCAGAAAAAAGTGTATTATATTCTCAGAAATCAAAAAAGAAAGAATGAAAGAAAGAAAGAAAGAAAGAAAGAAAGAAAGAAAGAAAGAAAGAAAGAGAACATTTAAAAAATGTTTATTTATGTGATGGCAATAACACTACTACACATACACTTGTGTAGATAGGATCCACTGCAGGACTGATCATTTCCTTGAAAATATTTAACCCAGTCTACTGCTGGGTAATTTTTAGAAAAAAAAATATTTCTAGTATATAAAATGAATCATTAAGACTTCCATTAATAGCCAAGTTTCAGAAACCTACTGGGGATCAAAATATCTATAATTTCAAGTCTATTTTGGGAAAATATTTCTGTGTTACTGGGTAGATTTTTAAAAGAAATGTAGACGCGATACTTTACATATGAATGTGTGCAAAACTATAATTTATAATAATAATAAATACATATTTATTAATTAGTATTATAAATGATAATTTTGCATGCATATTTGTTATTTATTTATTTCTTTAATAGCCCACTTTATTATTTTTTCAAATAACTCAAGATGGTGAACATATCTAACATACTTTCCTCCTCCTATTTCCCCCACAATGACAACCCTGTGAGGTGAGTTGGGCTGAGAGAGAGAGTGAATGGCCCAAAGTCTCCCAGCTGACTTTCATGACTAAAGTAGGATGAGAATTCAGAGTTTCCTGGTTTCTAGAGCCAAGCTACTAGACCAAGCTCACTCTCATAATGCCCTCACTATGCTATATTTTTAGTGAATTTTCTCTTTTCTATAAAATATATATATATATTTCAGGGTAAGAAACATGGCAGACTAGCACATCCCTACCCTATAGAAACAACACTGAGGTAAAAGACCAAAAGCCAGGTCTCATACCTGTGGTAACAGAGCTTCTCCAAATAAATCATCTGCTTGAGATCTGGACAGCAGTTCCTTGCAAGAAAGCCTTCAGAATTTGGAAGAAACCTGTCAGTGATTTATGAATATAGAACCATGGAAGGATGAATATCAGGGGTCTTCAAACTTGACAGCTTTAAGTCTTGTGGACTTCAACACCCAGAATTCCTGCTCCAGTCATGTTAGTTCAGGAATTCTGTGAGTTGAAGTCCACAAGTCTTAAACTTGCCAAGTTTGAAGACCCTTGATCTAGAGCCATGGAAGGATACAAGAAGCCCACTGTCTCAGGCGAAGACCCCTCAAACCACAGTGAGTATACCCAATCCACTTTCTGAAGTACTTAAATGCTTAAAACTTCACAGATGATTAAACTTCAATCCATGAAGAATTACAATAAAGTGTAAGAAATACAGATGTAAAAGGGTTTAAAGCTTGTCAATAGTTTTGATCATGAACATTTAAAAACAGGCTAAGAGGGCCAATAAAGTTTGGAGTACTACTTGGAAGTCTAAACCTCTGGTCCCAATGACCAATCTAGATTGGATCATTCAACATTATCTTGGATCACATATAAATCTGATTTTATTTTACCCACATTCTCTGTATTTTTTTTTTAATAACTTGGGGAAATTTTTGCATGACCACCATATATGGTAGAATGTTCCTTCTGATGAATAGTATTTGGAAAATTTATTGTTGTATGATTTGCTAATTTTAGCAATCATTGATGGAGTTGTACATCATATGTAAAACATTTGATACCATTTCTTTCTCAAGACACTGCTTGGAGTGAATTGTATATATTTGTTTGACATTTTTTTTTTCATTTCTGTATTGAGTTTTTTTTTTTAAGTCTTACATCCAAATGTATCATACATTTTTTTTTAATTTGTTCTGTCTTCCTATCATTATATAAGTTATCTCTCTCTTCCTCCTAATAAGTGGTCTTAATTCTTAATTTTCAAATTTGCTTGTTTTTTCTTAAGGTCCCTTATTTATTTCTGAGATCAGGTTTTTATTTGTTTAGAAAATTGTAGATCAAACACTAATGGTATATTCCAGTCTTCCTTGCTTGGTTTTTAATCTGTTCATGGGACTAAGATTCCATGAATACTGAGTTATATGAATACTTTGCATATTTAATTATACTTTTCTTACTGCAATTATACAAAAAAGCATTTAGCTAATGCTAAAATTATTATTTTTCTTATGGAGTTCCATTCATTTATCAAACTTCACCTTAACATTTTATAAAGTTTTATCCTTTGTTGTGTACCTGTACCATAAATATTTTTGAATCCTATTACCTTTCCTCTAAAGCCCCTTACTATCTTAATCTGCCCCAAGAATAAAATATAGATCTTCCAAGGACATTCCAGTATTTTTTTTTATTCAATCTAACCTCCTTAGCTATTATTTTGTTTTGCTCTCCTCAATATTGTCAATTGTCATGATTCATCTTTTTGTTTTATATATCAAAACATTGTGAGTTTTATTGGTTATAACCAATAACCAATAATTTTCATCAGGTCAAAGGAGGAGGAGTTTTATTTGGTCCACAACTTTATTTGGTCTTATTTATTTTTTGACAGTGATAACAATTAGTCAATGGAAGATCTTGCTTTTTTGAGTTGTGGGTTATCTGTTATTGGTCAATCATTTGACTGTGATGGTATAAGGTCTCCTACCTGGAGCAGGGGTTCAAACTAGAAGACCTCTGAAGTCACTTCCATTCCTATTAATCTAAGTTCTACGGTCAAGTTCTTCTTGAAGCCCATACTGCTTTTAGCAACTGTTTACCATAAAGAATTAAAGGGATAGAACTTCTTTTTAACCTCTTTCCTTCCTTTATTTGTGTCCATCTTTACCTGCCATACATAATTTCTTTAAATTCAGTAAAAACCCATTACAGATTTTACAGGGGGAAAAAACCCATCTTATCATAAACCAAAAAGGCATCCAAACTACCTTAATATATCTTTCATGGTGTTCCATGACAAAAAGAAAGGTCACACATGAATGTTCTGTTTCAGAACTCTAAGAATAAATTCAGCAACAACTTAAGTTCAGGGGTTTTGAATTCAATCTTTTCATCTAGAGTTGTGAAAGAAGACCTTTAGTCAATGTTGGGAAATTTAATAGCTAATTAAAGTTTTCATAGAACATAATATTCCACTAAAGAATCAACCAATACTAATTATTCAAACTTTACCATTTCAATTTCTTCAGAGGAAATTGATAGACTGTCACGTGAAAATGACCTGAGAGAAATTTGAGGGTCCCCCTCCCTGTATTTTTTGAGGGGAACTATTGTAAAGTAATATTAATATTGCATGAGACCTCTCAAGAAAATAAAGCCTTTGGTTAAGAAATAAGCAATCAAATACAAATGTTTTGGATAATTATAATTTATAATCTTACTACCCATTAAAATAACTTGTTTTATTTTAGCACAAATTATTTCAGCTTATTTTAATTCTCACAGCACAAAAACCGTTGAAAACTTGTCTGGATTAATAAAATATTGCTTTATCTCTAGAATTCCAACATATTTTCAAACCATATATTTAGCTTCAGGAGCCAGATTTCCTGCCCCCATCTTTTTAATAAAAATAAGATTTCTAGAAACCTGATTTCTACCAACGTCCATATATTAATCTTATTATTTCAAATAGAAGTATCAAAACACTAAATGGTCAACTCTTAAATAGATATTTATTGCTTTCTTTCAACAAATTCTTCTCTTTTCAAATGGAAGGAGTTGTTTACTTTTCATTTGTAATACTCTGTAAGCACACTTGTGAATTTCTATCCCCAGTTGTTTAAAATCCCCATCCTAACTCACTAGTGCCAAACATGGACATTTACAATAAAACATAAATGAAAGTTAGTTATCACAGAAATGAGATATTTGAGGACTGCTGCTGGAATGTCCAGGAGAGATAAAATCAGAAATGGGATCATAAGAGAAAGAATTGGCATGGAGCCAATCTTAAACAGCACACAAAAACAGGTAGTTTGCTCAACTGGAGAGGATGTCTTGTGATTCCATACTGTACAAGGTATATATAAAAAGAGCAGAGGGTCAAAAAACAGGAGGCAGATCCAGAAGAAGATGGACAAACAACATCAAAGACACATTACAACAGCATCAATTAATAATGGTTGAAACCATCAGAAAAGCAAGAACCAGAACTTTGTATCTCCCTTGATACCTGGAGGAGGAGGAGGAGGCGGAAGAGGAAGAAGAAGAAATTTAAGAACCTAAACTTTACATATTTTAAAATTTCCTCTTCATTCTATACTAGCAATGATACTGCTTTTTAAATTTGTATTCAATATCTTTAACGTTTCTCTGAAAAATTCCTAGAAATTCCTAAAATCTCCTAGAGCCCTAATAAATAGTAGTAAGTTATGGAAAGAAAGAAAAAAATAATAATCAACAATGTAAGTATATGATTTGATCCCCACATATATTGCAGGAAATTAAAATTCTTATCCATTCTCTAACTCCAGAGAATGTCCTTTAGAGTAAGTTTTTTAAATGTCAGTATCATTATCAAATTTAATGTATTTTCCAATAAATAGGTAGCATTTATTGGAAATATGCTCCTAATCTATAAATGAACCAATAAGAAAGTTGTTCTAAGAATTTGGTAAGAATTGAATGGTGTTAACAGACTTTCTTATATTGGCATGCCCAATGACTTTTGTCACCTCTGCTGCCTATCAGAAGACCTGGGGACTCAGATATTTGTATCTTTGCTTCTTCAGATAAAATGTGTTTAGGTAGATTCATGTGGAATAAGGGAATGAGAAAAGAAAAAAAGAACACATATATGCTCATCATATTGGTAGATAGAAGACAGTCTGTTTGTCATTGGGCTCCTGCACAAAATATAGAAAATACCTCAGATCATAGTGTTTTATATACACAGAATTGAACACATGCTGAGTTTGTAGAAGCTTTCAAGAAACTTTGCAGGGATCAATATTCTCTAAAGATTTTGCCACCTGTACCCTTTTCATCTAATTCTGCCAATAAAGGAACAATTGTAGGCATTTAGATGCTTCCATGCTGCATTCTCTTTTTGTACCTTTTAAACAAATTGAATCTTAAATTGTTTCTTTAAAAAAAAAAATTGCACAAGGAGCACTTTGTCAATGAGCCAAAGCAGTTAGGCTGCCATCTCAGAAAAGCAAGTGCTCAGTAGCTTCTTTAGTCTCTTAACTAAGAGTTTCTATTTGGAAAGGGGGAAAATATCTTCAGTTGTTCTTTTTTTAAGTTGGAATGTGATTTTTCCCCCCCTAGGACATTTTCTATATAAACTTGACTTTGAATAGTTTGTACTGTATTTTTCTTGAAGTGCCTTCAAGTCAGTGTTGATTCCTGATGACTGTGTGGGCGAGTCCCTACAGATTTTTTGTTTGTTTTGTTTGGCTGCATTTACAGAAGTGGCTTCACATTCTGCCTAGGACTGAGAAGGATTGATTGACCTAATGTCACCCAGCTGACTTTGCGCCTAAATTGGGACTAGAGTTCACTCTCTTTGTTTCTAGTTAGGTGCCTTAATCACTACAAACTGTCTCATGCTAATGGAAATATAGAAGCGATATTTTTTTAAAGAGATGTATGGTTTGTGCCCCTTGAAACTATCAGATTGACACTTTGCATAACATCTGTAGCTTCTACTATCTGCTTTTCCATTCCATAATGGAATGGTGCTGGAGAAGACTCTTGCGAGTCCCTTGGACTGCAAGGCGAACAAACTGGTCAGTCCTAGAGGAGATCAACC
>JANHJO010004258.1:42855-57422 GCA_032468235.1 Pseudoxyrhopus heterurus
TCTGGGAAGGCTGTTTTCGCTCTCCCCAGGACCCAGGGAATCCCTGGGGCCTGGGGAGAGTGAAAACCGGGCCTCCCGGAAGTCACGAAAGGTATTTCTGACCTCGGGGGGCCCTGCGGAGGCCAGGGAAGGCTGTTTTCGCTCTCTCAGGGTCCAGGGAAGCTCCCTGGGGCCTGGGGAGAGCAAAAACCGGGTCTCCCGGAAGTCCTCCCCAGGCTGGGGAGGGCGAAAATGCCCCCCCATGCCATGGTGCACGAGGCTGACTAGGCCATGGCCACGCCCACCCAGCAACCAGACAGAGAACCGGTTGCTGGAATATTTGAAACCCACCCCTGCCTGGACTGCATAGTTAGTACCTACAATTTCTGTGTATCAAGTGAATAAACTACAAAATGGAGCTCATTGAATATAATGGTAACAAGCACTTTTTGAAATGAAATAATGTTAAAAAGATTGAGGTCATCCCCTGATTGCTAGTATGCTTTCCAAATTACAACCACAATGTTTGATATAGTGTTGCAATGAAACCCTATAAAGAGGCAATTTCTTTCATTTCGCTTGGATCTAAGCTTGGAAAGTTTGGAAGGGTTCCTAATGGAAAGGTTCCTAACAGAAACGTGAATGCCCTTATGTGTGTTTTTTTAAATCTAAATTGTAGCTGAATCTATTGTAGGAGGCATTCAGATGAAAATCCTTTTTGGCAGCCTTGTCAGTGATTCACTATGCAGGTGTGTTTCAATTCAGTTAAGTAAACCACCACTTTAAATAGTCATTCAAATGAAGCATTGCAGTTAAAAATGGCATTGAAATGTTTGCTTTCCTTTTTTTTTTTAACTCGCCATCTCTTTCTCCTTCTTTAGTGTCAGTCACTTACGCTAGGAAGGGCGGGGAGGGAAAAAGAAAGCGGATTGGGGCTTTGAAAAGGAGAGGGCCTTTTTTAGGTGTACTATTAGACAGATTGTGTAAACACTCTCTCTATATTTCTGTTTGCCTAAATCATAATTTATGTGATTTGATTTAACAATCTTTCTGCAGGCACTGTTAATTAAGAATTAACATCTAAATTATTTTGGGGGGCTGATTTTTATGTATGATATTAGCCTTATTGATCATTGTGTTTAGTGGAAAGGTGACTTAAATTTAGGCCTTGGTTTTACAAGAGTTTCTTATTTAGCAGCTGACTTGTTTAGTGACCATGTATCGTGATTTCTTTAGTTATGACAGTGATGAAAAAGTAACTTTAGGACCAATCTTTACATTTACAACCTTTGCAAAGGAAAGCTGAAATAAGATCATAAGCACAGTTGCAGTTTCACATAACAGCCACTCTATTTAATGAGTGAGTTGCCTCTTTATAGGGCTTTGAATCATGGTTTGATTTGATTTTTATCTCAAAAATCATGATTGCAATCTGGAAAGTATAGTAGGAATCGGGATGATCTCAATCTTTTTTATATTATTTCATTCCTATAACATTATGTGCAATGAATAGTTTAGTTTATATTCCAGAAGTAGCACCTTGAGAATTATTTTTCAGGTTTCTATTGTAGCTAAAATGTGAAATTCAGATTCGGATTTTTGGGTTTTTTCAGTATTAGATTTCATATTGCTTAAGGAATCACTATTAGTCAAATCAGTCTAGTTCAAATTACAAGTAGTCCTTGAGTTGCAACTGTAATGGACTCTGCATATTATGGTCATAAATTGTGATGGTTATAAATCAAGTCACCCATGTGACCAACCTGAGTTTATGACTTTTTTGAGGCAGTCATTAAGCAAATACGGTGGTAAGTGCTGGTTTCCAACAAAACTGTCATAAAACATGGGTTACATGACTGCAAGATGCTGCAAATGGCCATATATGTAGGCTGGTTGTTGAGCATCCAATGTGTGGTCATGTGATCAGGGGCAGCCATCAGAATTTGAAATCCAAGTCATAACTACCCACCAGCAAGGTCTGTCATAACTTTGGTTGCTAAGCGACCGTTCATAAGTCAAGGACTACCTGCATAATCTTCCAGGATCCTTGGAAGAAAGGTGAGGCACCAGTGTAACAGTTATAGACAAATACAGGTAGTCCTCAAGTTACAATTACAATCGAGCCCAAAATTTGTATTAAGTGAGAAATTTGTTAAGTGAGTTTTGTCCCATTTTATGACTTTTCTTGCCACATTTGTTAAGTGAATCACTGCAGTTGTTGAGTAAATTATTAGTTATTAAGTAAATTTGGCTTCCCTATTGACTTTGCTTGTCAGAAGGTCATAAAAGGGGATCACATAACTCTAGGACATTGCAACCGTCATAAATGTGAGTCAGTTGTCAAACATCCGAATGTAAATCATGCGATCATGGGGATGCTACAAAGGTCATAAGTGTGAAAAACGTTCATGTCACTTTTTTCAGTACCGTTGTAACGTCTAACAGTCATTAAACGAAATGTTTTAAGTCGAGGACTACCTGTATTTAACATTGGGGATATACTGTATGTTACAATAATTGTCTTTTGGACATTTTACATAGAAAAGTGGAATGTTGTACAAACAAAATCCTGGTGATGTAAATTTTCATCACTAATGAAAGTCAATTTATAAGCTTTTCTTTTTATCCTCAAATTTGAGCTATTGATAATGGATAGAGCAAACAATGCTTGATTTATCAACAGCCAGGCTGTTTTCTCACTGATTGGTTCATTTGTACCTCTAGGTATCTGCTTATGAAGTATATAAAGTCTACATTACTGGAAAACTAGGGTTAGTCTCGCTTAAGAAGGAAAATCTATATCTATAAAACAGAAGTTTGGGTTTGTATGTGCATACAAACCCACATCCCTGCACCAATCTTTCCCAAATTTGGCACATACATACCTTGGCATTGCAAGATCAGCACTGCGGGGGTCACGAAGCCCATTGGGGAGTCTTTGCCCCCCCTAAAGGGATGCAAAGGGGACACCTCCACCAACACAGCAAAAAAAGCTTTTAAAAAGCTGTACTGGGCATGTGCAGAGGCCTCTGCAGTCGCCGAGGTACCAATGGCCAATACAGACAACACATGTAAATTGGAGGCTCTCCAGCAATAGAGGCAAGACATGCAAATCAGGCAAAGAACGCTGGGAATTGTAGGCTGCAGCATACCCTGCTTGCAGCATGTGTATCTATATATGTATGTTCTGTATACACTCTTCAACGGCTTGACAAATTTCAACCACACTTGGTACACAGATAACTTACACTCCAGGAACAAACACTGGGCGTAAGACACCCCTAACACCCCTCGTGTGGGGTGTGCCTTGTGTGGAGTTGCCGTGTGTGTATGTTCCAGCAAAACTCTGAAACACAGATGACTTACCCTCTGGAAACAAATAATGCGGGGGTAAGACACCCCTAACAACCCTTGAGGGGGTGTGCCTTAAAAATAGTGGAGTTGGTGTGTGTGTGTGTGTGTGTGTGTGTGTGCGCCAGCATAACTGGAGTGCCTCCAGCAATTTCAACCAAACTTGGTACACAGATGACTTACCCTCTGGAAACAAATACTGTGGAGGTAAGACATCCCTAACACCCCTCGGGAGTTGTGCCTTAAAAATAGTGGACTTGCCATGGTAACGGCTTCACAGTACTCCACAAGGGGACTTGCTCTGACTTGTGATACTGTCTGAGAGAGCAGTGAGGGACCCGACTAAAGAATAAGAGACATAGAGCTACTACATCTAGAGCTTCACAGACAATACAACAGCGTGAGACCCAACTACAGGATTTTCCTGTCTAATACAGGATTGGGATAAATAAATACCCGGGCAACGCTGGGTTATCAGCTAGTATTTGATAAACAAGACATTTTTAAAAAGCTTATGTGATGTGGCAGTTGATTGTAACTTTGAATTTATTATAATGATTAAATTTGAATTTATTCACATAAAGGTGTTACAACACAAGGAAACTTTATGAAAAGAAAAAGTGGGGGGAAAAGCTCTACTGTTGTCCTGTGGAATTTTGTTATGTAAATGGTTTTGTGAGATGCCTAGGACTACCCTGATTTATAGAGGGAAAAAGTATTGTGAATCATAGTGATACCAGAAGGTCAAAAGGAAGTTGTTTCTCATCATCATCCAGCTTAGTGTGGTTTATTCAAAAGTGGAAAAGACTTGTCAGAATAGCAATATTTCTTTCCTGTGGTTGTATATGTTGAATGTTTAATTTTCATTTGTGACTACTGCCCTACTACTGCTTAGAGAGATCGGGTCTGTTCTACTTTAACTTCATTTTAATTTGTCATTGCAACCAGCTTAATACACAATAGCAAAATAATACTGGGACATTGATTTACCCTTTCGACAGACTCCATATCTACATTTACTCTTTATAAACACCTAGTTGTGTGCTTATTCTGTGGTTGTTGAAGTGCAGCTGGAAATTACGTAGGAGACAGTTGGCTTCCTCTGAGACAGTTACAGGTGGCCAGATGTGGGTGGAGTGAAGGGAGGAGAAGCTGTGGGAGAGGTACAACACCCACATCCTTTGGTATACATTATAAGAATTGCTACTGTTTACTGTGATGTGTTTTGTGCTACAGCAACTTTGATCTGTGCTTTGCTTTCACTATTCACTATTTTGGTTATACCTGAGGTTTTGTTTGAGAATACTGTACTCCCTCTTTTAAGTTAGTGAAACAGTTATGAAGTTACTTGGGATTCAAATACAGAAAGGATTTAATGCTTTATCTTACACTAGAAGATATTCAGTTCTGATTGAACAACATTCGACCTGATTCCTGCTGAGTTTATAACCCTTTGTACCATATTCTTCAGCCCTGAAGGGGTCCTTGATAGCAATATCAATAGATCTTGTAAGACTACAAAAGGTTCAAGAGAAAGAGGTGCCAACTTGTATGTGGTGATCTCCTTTTAATTTAAATCCTTTCATTGAAATTCTCTTTTATTTTCAGACATAGCTTTCATCTACTTTGCAAGATCAGGATTGTCTCTGCCTTGGAGACAATAGGTCCTTAGATGTTCTCAAATAGCTGAGATGTTCTCAAGTAGCTTTCTAAACAGTTTCCCCAGTATTTGGATATTCTATAGCTCCATAGAATATGCTGTGCCACGGAAAATTAGAAGGGCAGTTTGTCTTGGCTATGCTCAGAATACAAAAATTATTGCTGTTTGTAAAGTTAAAAGAGATCAAGCTCTTCTGGAGAATTAAGATCTATTATAGTTTAATGCCAGTCTTAAACAACCACAGTAGGTTTATCAGATAAATTGGGAATAAACCATGTGTGTGGCCTTGGACTACTAATTTGAAAAATAGAATATAAATACCGGTAGGCATTTTCACTTTTTCACAGAGAGAGATCGTTCTATGGGGTTTGGGGGAGGGTTCCGAATGTTAATAGATGATGAGGATGTCTATTGCAAGACCTTCTATTCTTCATTTTTAAATTTCAGCTGTTGGAGCAAGACTAATTACGATCCATTTTTCAGTAGGACTGAAATTGTTGTTGAATGCATGATTAATTGTAATGTGAAATAATGCATATTGATAGACCAAAGCAGCAGGGTTTAGGGTTTTTTAAAGGAAGACATTACAAATACAGGAGGTGGATGGCATTTTTTTTTACACTCAGACTGACACATAATTTAGGAGTTCACAAATATGCCTTTTTTTTAAAAAAAATGCATTTTTGTAGTTCCCTGAGGATGAGAAACTCCAAAGCCTTAGCAGAGTATTGCACTCAAGTTGTTATGCTACTTGGGTAGCAGAACAACAAATAGTAGTAAAGGAGCTCCTGGAAAAAAAATAATCCTACATAATCCCTTGATAGAAGAAAAACCTTTACCTTTTTTTAAGGTCATCCCAAAAAGTTCCAGGGTGTACTTCCAAGCTGACAATATTGGAACCTGAAGATGGGTGTGGAAAGAAACCAAGCCAAGGAATTCAGAGTAGCATTCTTAACACTCCCTCTACTTTTTCTTAATCACAACAACCTGAGAATGAGTAACTGGCCCAGATCCAAGGCCAATAAAGGCATTTTGGCATATAGGGAAAAACAGTATTACTATATTATTATCATAATCATCATCCCCGCCACCGTCATTTATAATTATTATCATTGTTATTTCATAACATCCAAAACCTGTTGCTTGAGGTAATGCCAGCCATAGTTTTCTAGAAATTTCAGCTTTTTTCCCCCTTCCTTTTTAGGTGTCTTGCACATGCAATTTTGTTGCAAGCTTTCCTACTCAAAAATTCTACAAATTCTCAAAAAGAAAATGCTTATCCATTCCATTGGGGTTTTCCTGTTGCAGGAACATGTGCAACCCTATATTGTTGTTCGCTATAGGCAAGCTTGTTGATGACAGCAGTGGAAAGGAATACAAATCATAATTCTCTACCCTTACGCAAAGCCTTCGTTTAACATTGAGCTGTCAGTTCCAAATTTAGTTGACACTTTTGCAGTTGTGCAGTAGACAGGGATGATACCATTTTGGACACTGAAGAATCCTATTTTTATAGTACAAAGACAATTATTTTTCATGTCATGGTATGAATTCTATACCATGAAGCTTCTAATTGACAGCTTCCTTTAGCTTCTAACCTTACTCTTAAGTTGTAAGGACTTTTATCAACCAACTACATCAGCTCCTGCCCTCCACAGTCCCTTCTTTTTTGAGGGGAGTGTAGTTGTTTTTCATTAATACCTTTGCAGTCTGTGTTTTAAAACTGGTGGACTCACACATAGTGTGGCTTGGTTTCTTTATAAACTGATTGTTGGGTCCAAATATTGATAGGTTATGAGTACTTGCCGGAACTTCATTCATTTATGGTCTGCAGTCTTTCTCATATAAACGAAAATGTGTGAAAACAACTGGTTTATCCTTCAGTAGTTAACTTTGCTACAAGCCAGAAAGCTTGAGTTTGCTATTCAGAGGTGTAATGAACATGAGTAATCTGCCTTGTGTGTGTGTGTGTATGTAACAGTTAGAGCCCCTTTCTCTCGTTGCCATGATCAGACAGCCTCTTCTTTGTTTCAAATTTTTCTTGGAAAATCTTGTTGGGTCTTAACATTTTGCAAAACCTTTTTACATTTCTGTAAAATTTGTTTCAAAAAATGGGCCCAATCTCTCTCTTTCTTTCTATATAACCAATTTCTCAGTAGCCTGGAATAGAAATATTTTTTGTAGTTAGATCTATTTTTGTTGAAAAACTTCTTAAAAAGCTCATAAAATAGAGAAAAATGCAATTTACTCCACAATAACATCAGTTGTTATTAGTGTTGTGTTGAATAAGTATTTTTATGTCATTATATAAGGCTTTCAGGCTGAAACAATGCATTCTGGGGCATATTTATCTCTCTCCTTTAATAGGTTTTCTGACTGTGCTTGCTTGAGGCATATTTTAGACTTAAATGATAGCCCCATCTTCCAAAACGTTTATTTCAGCAATATCATACCATATGGACATTGATAAACTTGATATTTTTAGTCTGTTCAATTGCTTGCCTTTCATTGCATTCTTTTCTGTATAACATTTGTGTTGGGCTCAAAGAAGAGTCCCTTGCGCTCTTTCATTCTTTGCTTTGTTACTAACTTGCAGTTTAATTTTTTATTGTCAAAGTTCAGATTAAATTTATGGAAATATTTAGCAGTCACCTATGTATAAAGAAAAAAGAATTGTATTTAATTTTAAATATATCTAACAATCTACTTAGGAGGAAGACTTCTACTACCTAGCTAAATATCAAAGTTCAGAAAATCAAGCTAATAATACTGAAAAAGTAACACCCAACACTTGTATATCATTTTCATTTCTGCTTACTATTTAGTGCATTGGTGAGCTTCAGAAATAGCTGTTATATCAAGTAACAATTTCAGAGTAGCTACTGTACTTTTACTTAGCCAGAATTTCATTGAATAGCATAGAACTTGCTGAGCAGAGCTTGAAACTGAAGTACGTTGGTTGAAATCCTACTTTAGCCCCACTCCAGTATATATACTAGAATTCATAGGAGTTATTCAAAGTGATACTTTGAATAAATGAACTCAAATAAAAGGTATTATGTATCTCAAAATAGCTGTACTAAAAATATCTAGGAATCCAAGTTATGACAAAATCAAAATTGAGACTTAGAAATCATCTAAATTTGTATATGGTCATTACTATAAAAATTATGTAATTATGTGCATCCCATAAGTAAACTTCAAAGGTATAATGGGATTTCTGTAAAATAAGTCATATAGGAAGAGATGGTTAATAGTTTTTTCCCCCAAACATTTTAAGAATGTTCTATGATTAGCACTTTGAATTATGCTAATAAACCAGTTGGCAGCACTGATATTGTTGCAAAGACCTATTAGTTCTAGTCTAAATTTTATAAGTTGCATTTTGTTCCTACAAGAAAGCAACTTTCCTGAGTAACTTCGAGAACCACCAATAAGGTCTTACAATAATTAATAACAACAACAGTAATAATTTATTCTGTGGCATTTGTCTGTCAGTTTGAATTCTAAAATCCCAGAGTACTTTAGGTTCTTCATTTTTTGTTACTTTCTCTACTTTATGGTCCCTTGTTGCAGACAAATGGTTTTTCTTGCAGAATTTCCAATGCACAATTGTTGCTATTTTGTCATACCATTTGTAGTCAGTCTATGTCATCTTCTTGCAATGGCTAGCCTGCCACATAACAACACAGAATTAACAATTGTTGATAAGAAAGACAAAAAAGTCTGGATAGTAGACATTGGCATTACCTGGAGACAGCAGAATAGAAGAAAAAGAACTGAAGAAAATCACAAAATACAAAGACCTACAACTGTAACAAAAGAAATCAAAGGTAGTACCAGTAGCAATAAGCACTTTGGGTGCAAACCCAAAATAATTGAAGCACCACTTGCACATCATTGGCATTGACATATCAGACAATTGCAAAACACAGCTTTATTTGGAACCACTTGATAGGTGGACAAAGATGTCAAATCTAGTCTGAACATCTGGCTGACTGTTTGATGAACCATAATTTATTAAAAGTGTATGCCCCCCAATTCCCCGTAAGATGAAATGAGGTAACTCACTCCTCCTTGCTACTAGCCTCGGTGAATGTAATGTAAGTGTGAACATGCCCCTGGGTTGATTGTTCCAAGAATTAATTCAGCAAAAACAAAACAAAGCTATTCCTAGTCAGAGCTGCCATTTTGACATTAAAAAGGAAGGCTAGTTCAGGAATATCTTTAAAGTTACACTGGATTTTTTCAAAAGCAGTGTGATCTAATTTATAATTTCATGATTCCTGTTGTTTTGTGGGAATTAAGCCACAAATAATCTCTCATCATTTTCTCACCTGAATATTCTGAATGCTTGTGTCCAACAGATAGTATGATATGGGCAATGCTAATTATACAAAAATAAAATGAGAAATGTACTGAAAAATAAATCACATAAATGAAGTAGATTGTTAGCCACATATGGAAGACATTGTCCAGTCATTGCTTATTTATTTATTTATCTCAAGGACTATGCATAAGCTATGCAAATAAGTAATTTTTACCCAAGTTAAAAAAAAGATTGATGACCAATTATATTAGCAAAAGTCCTAAAATGATTGATTTTTGAATTTTAATTCCTATCTTCTATCTTCAAGCAATATTAATTTATTTTCAGACTGCCCTTCATTCTTTATTTTTGCACTCACAAATCATAAACCTTTGTCAAAAGAAAAAGAAAGACCCACTTACTCTCATTATTTTTTCTTTGTTCTTAGGAAGAAAATTCTTAGGAATTTTCCATTGTCTTCTATAAAGATACATTCTTGCTAGTCCACACTGCATTACAAGGAGGGGAAAAAACCTTTTCAGGAGATAGTTATATAAATTAAGAAATAAGTGTTTCTCTATTTTTCTTTTTAAAAAATGAAACCTGTGCTCTAAGAAATTGGCCCTGTTGAAATAGACTTATTTGGTAATACACATGTCTCTGACTTCTAAACATCATCTCAGATGCCAGCCAGGCCATACTTTAATTCTAAAACTGGTGATAGTGCTCCATCCCATGCCAGGCACTAGAGTGTTATTGGCTAGGAAATCTGTGTGTAGCTAAATTGGGAATTCCTCTAGTTTACTTCTCTAAAAATAGCTCAGCAACTCAGCTCATAAGCTTTTGGACTCTTCTGTGATTCCAAGTTTTTTTTGGTAGAAAGAACTGAAATCTGTAGAGGTGCTGCTATCTTGAAGCAGGCGTTTGGATTGTGAGTCCTAGCATTCTTGCTTCTATTGCTTGTACCATGTATGTGTGTATTTATATATTTATATTTCAAGCAATGTTCTTCAGAAATTTAAGCTTCTGAAAACATGACAGTGAATGGTTTTAACAGGCCTGTGAAATTCTCTCCAAATGTCGTTTGGTATTTAATAGGCTCAGTGGTATGATCTAACAGCTAATGTATTTGGTTTCTTATTACCAGCCTCATGAGATTTATGGATTCCTTACTAGCCTCTCATCCCCTCTTTTAGAGTTGTTTGCCAGAATATGTAATGTTGACTATGGTGAGGATCAGGGATAGACTTATTTATTGGAAAAGAGGGTTAGGAAGGAAACAGCCAAATATTTGTAAATCCTGCAGTTTAATAAATTTTCTTGTCGAGAAGAAAGCTTCCAAGGTGTGTGTGTGTGTGTGTATAATTTAAGCAATATATGGTGTGGAGATGGAGGTAGTCTACTGATTGTATCATTCATTACTTTTGTATGGTACAATGCCAAGTAGATTACAAACATTTCCTTTTCTTCTTGGATTTATTGGAATACATAGAAGGTATATGGTTTTAAAATGCCACTGGAAAGATTCAGGAGACATAGCAAAATTAAGGATAGATGCCGGTCATTTATTAATTTGTTCTGCATGATTCCAATATCCTGAAAAAAGATTACTAGGTCAGTTCGTAGTTCAATTGAGAACTTTTTTAGGATAGAAATATTCTTAAATCTCTGTTTTACACCAGCTTCATCTTCTATTGTACAGTTGTATACTTTGGAAAATTAAAGAGAAAGAGAAAAGCATGAGGTAGTGTTTTCAGAATGGATGCTAGACCTCAAAAATGGGTAATGTTGAAACATGTCAATCTGTGATGTTGTTTTTCTTTATTTCTGGATTATGATTTGAAATAAATCCATTTTTAAGATACTTTGGTCCTGAAAGAGAAATCCGCACAGTGGATCTTATGTATAGAATGAAATTCTGAAAAATCTTTTAACAAGATTAATGTACAGTATCTAAATATTTATAAAACTTAAATGAGATTATGTTGCATTGAGAATATTCCTGTATTACAGTGAATATGTTCTACTATTGAGTCATTTTTATTTAATTTCTCTTGCTTATTTAACTTTATACTTTAAAGCAATAAGCTACAAATTTGCATGATTGCCTGCTTATGATTACTGTGGGGCTAATTGCATTAAATCAGTTGTTCATAGATGCAGAGTATATTAATAGTTGAAGAAAACTGGTATCTTTATAACCCACAATTTGAATTGCTAACTGAACTTCTGCATTAAACTGTGTTGGGGTAATGTAATTTATTGTGATGAAGCAAATTATTAAAGCAACATTATTGGCTAGGATTCAACATAGCATTTCCTTACTTAGTGGTACTATCTTATTTGTAGCAAAAGCATATACCCTTTAAAATACGTCAGTTGAAAGTATTTTGTGTGCAATTTATGCACAGAGTTATAGCATCTTAACTAAACATATTGTCTTGGAACCAGACTGCACCTGAAAAGTGGCCACTGGCATTAGTATTTATTTGGTCAAATAAAGATGGAAGCAAATTTAGAGGTTACCTGGGAACTTCACATATCCTTTGTTTAACTACTAAATAAGTTTTTGTGATCTACCAAGAAATATAACTATTATAGAATGGGATTAGGAGAACTAAATTTCAGCATTAGGAACACACATACACCCTCAAAGATGTGTATTATAAATTGAATTTCTTTTAGATTATTATAATCACATGACTGAATAATACATATGGGAAGAATAAGATTAATCACATATAGGTAGTCATTATTTAACAACCATTTGTTCATCAATGATTCAAAGTTATGATGACACTGAATGAATAGTACTGATGCCCAGTCCTCAAACTAAGGATCATTGCAACACCTGAATGCTCACATGACTTAAAATTCAGGTGCTTGGCAATTTGTCCACAATTATGACTGTAAGGGGCACTTTAATTGCCCCTCCACCTACTCTTGCTCTGCCTTTTTGGTTGCCCTGTGTTCTATCACCCTCAACACCTTTGCTGTCCTACACTCTACTCTGCTCTCCTTCACTCCCTGTCCTATACAGTCCTATACTCCCTGTCCTACACAGTCCTATACAATACTCTGGTTGCGAATGGTTCTGTTCGTGACCAAATCAGGTGACCATAATTTTTTTCCTCTGGTCGTGAATGGGTGCTCAGGTAGTGAGCAAACAGCCACGGCAATTTCCCTTCCGTGCCGATTTCCTATTCCATGCCACACCATTTTGGTTTTTTTTCGCGCATGCGCTTCCGGTGTCGACGTAATCGGGTGACAACCAAATTCTTGGAGCGGATTAAGGTCGTCACCCGAGGTTCCATTGTACCCTGCCCCCCCGCTGCCCTGCATTTTGCTGCTTTCACTCCCCTGCTCTCTGCCCCACTTCTCTACTCTTTGCACTCTGCTAACGCTGCTCCCAGCTGACCTTCACAATCTTGCTCATGCTGCTAACAAAGCGCCTGCTAACAAGGTTCATGGCCGGCCACTGCCTCACAAAGGGCCAGGCTGCCCCTCCTCCTCAGCAGGATGAGAAAAAAGATGGTGAGCTGGACATGGCAGGAACAGCAGAGTGTGGGGCAGGAGAATGGGGATGAGAGGGAAGCGCAGGAAGCAGACTACAGGGCAACCAAAAGGGCAGAGATGGGGGGAGATAGCTGGGTGGTGGGAATTGAAGCAGGGGCAAGCATGGCCGGAGATGTGTGAGGTTGTTTCCTAACAACAGTGTGGTCCTGGATTAACAACCACAACCTGGACTACCAAACTGCCATTGTTAAACTATGTGGTCATGTGATGTTTTGCCTAATGACTACCTTCCTAGAGTCATTAAGTGAGGATGTTCTGTAAGTAAGACTGTCTTTTGTCTTACTGCCAGTTGTTGAGAAGAGAGTGATTACAACACACTGTCATCTTTTTTAAAGAATTGTCTCAATTTTCGCCACTGAATAACTGGTTTGGAAATTCACAATATCATTATAGAGAAGGAAAATTTCTCTTTTGATATGTTAGTATGAGCAGAAATTTTTAGTGGTCAGGTTTTTTTCTCTAGAGCCTCTTGAAAAAATGCTTGGAAAGGTTGGGAGATTTTCTGAAACCATATGGGAGGCATTGCAAAAATGTTGTAATAAAGAAGAACAAGCTCAAAATGCCTATTCTTCCCTTATCTTTTAGTAGACCTCTGTCCATTCCATGAATTGTTTGATCATTTGGCCTTTTGCTTTTGAGAATTTGAGAATGCTACTCTACTGATGGAGTGAGCTTTATAGGCATGTAAATTGTTAAAGATGTTGTCCATGTTATAATATTCAGTTTTGTTAAATTCAGTAAATATAGAGTTAATAATTTAATATGATACATGTGTTAATTTGCTGAGTAACGCAAAGATGTTTGTGTTATCACTAATACACTGCTGCGTAGAAGCTTACTTTGCATATATGTAAGCTCTGCTTGAATTGTCACAGCACCAATTAAAATTAGCATCTTTTCCTCCCCTTTGCATTAGTGCAAGAGGTAAATTATTCAGTGCATCTAATAAAATGATATCCAAACCCTGAAAATACATATTATAACAGGATATCTGTGTATTAATATGGTACATAATTTTTGGCTTTTGCTGCAGTAGCTGAATTCAGCTACCACTTTATGAAAATTATTTTTTTCTTTTGCAAACGAAAAAGAAACTATTCTTTCTCCACAACAATAGTCCAACAGATAGGTTGGACTGAGAATGACTGTTCATTTTATTTTTGGTTTGATGCTAGATTAAATTAATGTATTTTATCATTATTTGTTAACGTTTGAAAGATGTTAAAATAAACAGAAGTTTTAAGATTCTGTTTTTGAACTTATCAGCAGATGTCCAGTTTGTATTAATGATAACTTAAATAATGGCTCTAGGCCAGGGGTCCCCAACCTCTGGGCTGCGACCCACTACCAGGCCTTGAACCTTTCGGAGCCAGGCCATGGAAGTGGCGGGCGAGCATGTGTGTGCACACCCTCACACGCGTGAGCAGCGGGCAAGCATGTGCACATACGCTTCATTTGTGCAAGAGGTGGGCATGTGTGCCTGCCGCTCACGCAAATGGAGTTGCACACGTGCACTTGCCCACCGCATGCATGGAACCTTTCCCTCTTTCTCTCCCCCCACCCCCGTGCCAGTGCAAAGCTGAAAAAAATTGGGGAACTCAGCTCTAGGATAGGCATATAAAAATTTTCAGGATGTTTTCCTAAGAATAAATTTATCAATTTTTCTAATATAAATCTTGATTGGTACAATTT
>JANHJO010004258.1:59913-73670 GCA_032468235.1 Pseudoxyrhopus heterurus
ATATGCTGACATTGTAAACCACTTAGAGAGGGTTGTAAGCCGTGATAGGCGGTATATAAATACAGTGCTATTGCTATAAAAGTATCCCCCCTGCTTGTGTTGAATGTGGTTAGTAACACAAGATTATAATGTAAAATTAAGTACATTTTCTTATTTCTTACTTTTAAATGAAAAGTTTCCGTTTTGATTTTAGGTAGTTCCATGCAAAAAACCTCAGTGTGTAAAAATAGAGAGCTGATCCAAACCACAGGTGGTAACTTTTTAAAAAATGATACCCTATACAAAAACTATACATCACCATCTAAGACTCTGAGCATATGCTAAATGGTGCTTATTTGCTTCTTTTTTAAAACACTGTGATGTGAAAAAAATGCCAGTTTGCATCAAATGTATTATGTACAGGAATTGTACTTGTAAAGAACCCATAATAATCAGAGAGAAGTTATTAGAGAGAAATGCCAACAACATACACAGTAAATCAAAGACCTGATTGCAAATTCTTAGCTAAAATGTTCACCTGTACTTTAGGAATAATGTATATTTCTGAAACAATGGAATCATCTTTATTTCTCTAGAGTCATTCCTAGTTGCCACCTTTAATTAGAGACTCTGGAGCTCCCCCCCCCCCCGCCCCCGGTAGCTCCTTTTCTTTGCTCCAGGTTGTTACTCTTTTCATTTTCTCAGGAGATTTGCCTCCCATTCCAAAGAAGAAAATGACATTTTAATCAGAACAGAAGGGCTGGGACGAATCTCTTTTTGCCTGGGTGTCTAGGCCATTCTCGAATCTAATGAGATTCTGTATTGGCTATGTCTGAGCCAGCCTCTTGGTGTCTCACCTGAGAAGCTGGCAGATAGCAAATGTAATGGGAGAGCTTGCCCATTTGCAACCATTATAATTATATTTTGTCAAAAAAAATATGATAAATATAAGTATTCTAGAATGACTTGAGGGAGAAAAATGGAAACAAATAATGAAGATGGAATCAGCAAGCTATTTGGTGTTCTTTCTCTATTTGGTGAAATGGAATTAAATGTGTTATCAAATTAAACATTTTACTGTGTTCAGCTAAACTAGTGGGATATATGAACCTAATATGCAAAAGTTTTAGAAATTTATAATGAGGTTTTTGTTTTTTGGATGCTTTCAGAGATTCTTTCCTAACATCCTTTTAAAACCAGACACAAATGTTTTGAGAGAAATTAAACTACAAAATGTATAGACTTTCTTTGAAAAAGGCTCTTTGTTGAAGGTAAGAAATGGATTTATCTTTCCTTTATATCCCCTCACTATTGATCTATACATTTAAGTAAATTAATTCTACTTCCTCATTTTTGCAGTTTTATTTTCTTGAAGTCTACCTAACCATTTTTACACATTTTATTAAGCACATTCCCTAATCTACATATATTTCCAAGCAGTTTTCTTTTGATGTAATTGTATGTGCTATTTTCACAAACACACACATTTTACTCAGCTTCCTTTTTATAAATATGTGTCTTTGAGGATTTTTTGAGAGCAAAGAATCCAAATCTCCACATTGTTTTAGTATGCATAGTGAACAAATATTGTTTTGGTTTGTGCATTTGGGAATTATGAATTTGGTAGGTTTGCTTAAATCTGTAAATCAAACAAATCTTTTCCCCAATTATTCCTTCACACATCAAACTTATTAGGATAGAAAAGGTATTTTAATTCTGCTATTGAAGAAAATTAGTTTAAATAAAGTTTTCCAGATCTGATTATATTGTCAACACTGTCAAATTTGCATTTTCCTTTTAGAATTTGAGTAGCTTGCATACAAGGGAAGAATTTAGTATCCTTGTTTTAACCACTACCTAATTTTAACACAAAGTGTGGCACCTGCTGTGAATTTTTACTCCTTTCATCCAACTGTGAATAATGCAGGAATGGTGCTTTCTGGGCAGAATATGGTGTCAGCTTTATATCAAATGTTCCTTATGTAGAAAAGGCAATAGCCGTAGTTAGGAAAACATTTCTTGTATTCTTTGTGCTATGACTATGTCACAATTAAATTTTCAGGCATTTGGAGCTAATTTATTGAAATGATTAACAGTTCATTCAGTGCCACACCATGAAAGAGCTGCTATTTCACATATACTTTTCAAGCTTAAATGATACATTGTAGTTCTGATGATAAGTATGTGTGGGGGTATATTGTCATAAGAGGAACTCTGGTGGTATAGTATCAGGGAGATAACCTTGAGAGAAATAGGCAAAAAGTACTACCTTTTTTTTTTGTAGTTTCTGCCAACCTAGCAGTTCGAAAGCATGTAAAAATGCAAGTAGAAAAATAGAGACCACCTTTGGTGGGAAGATAACTGTGTTCCGTGCGCCTTCGGCATTTAGTCATGCCAGCCACACGACCAAGGAGACATCTTCGGACAGCGCTGGCTCTTCGGCTTTGAAACGGAGATGAGCACCACCCCCTAGAGTCGCGAATAACTAGCACATATGTGCGAGGGGAACCTTTACCTTTACCTTTACTACCTAAACAAAGAAGGATGAAACATTCCTTCCTTCTCCTTGCGAGATAATATTCAGAAGAGATTTGGCAGGCTTCTGATTCAGGAGGCAGGGCTGGTAAAAAGGATCTGTTATTATAGCCATTCTCTAAATCTTCCTGTGAAGTCGCTTTCCTGATTTGCTCTGTCTTATAGGACTGAGGTATGGCTGTCATGGGCACTGTTCTGTAGGCCCTGTGGTGAAGTTTAGCCTTAAGATCAGATGGGATTGCTGCTGATGTGCTTAATTGCTATTCTGTGGCTGAGTTGGCAGTAGTGCTCTCTAGACTTGCCTTCTCTGGACCTGAAATTGAAGATGGTTCAGAAGTTCATAACAACCATGGGCTTGATCTAGATTATTGATGTTTAGACCTGGTTTTTATGGTAGTCACAATATGATCTGGAGATGAGAGATATGGTCATCAATACATTACTCCTTGTTAATCTTGAAGCTCTGTCTAGTGCTCAGCTTGATCTCTCAGGGGCTTTCAATGCCACCATCAAGGTACCCTGGACCAGTTCAAGGGGCTGAAATAAGGGATGTGTTTTATTGTTGCTCCCCTTCTTGCAAGATCAGTTCCAGTTGGCATGGAGAGAGACACAATTTTGTAGACCCAATTTTCTCCCCACTCCTATCTAGGATTTCACAAAGTTTCTAGGTTAGGTTAGTCATCAACACAGAATTGGTGAGCAATTAGAATCCTCCTGCACTCATGGTTCCTGCTCAAGCATCAAGTAGTAGTATTAGTCAAAATGGCCTTTGTACAAATTTATCTTGTGCATTAGTTGTCCCCATTTCTGGATTGGGAGGTCCTGCTCATTCATATCTTAGTCACTTCCTGTTGGTTTATTGTAAAACATTCTATGTGGGGCTTCCCATGAAAAGCATTTAGAATGTGTCCAGAACGTGGCAGCACATGCAGTTCTGGGTACACCACAATATCCCACATAATATTGTTGCCATGTGAGCTGTTCCCTTCATGGCACAGGACTAGATTAATTATAGGACCACATGGCTCTGGTAGTGTCTACACTTTCTACCAGAAGTTGGCAGTGTGGATATGCTCCAGGTCTTCTCTGTGAAACGGTATTATTTTATTGCGGCCCAGGAGTTGAGCTTTTCTCTGTTGTGGTATCTACCATGTGGAACAGCCTCTTTGTAAGAACTGGATAATCTTGACCCTGTTGGCTTTTGCCTTAGAGCAGGGGTGTCAAACTCGCAGCCCGCAGGCCAGATGTGTCACACACTGGCCACGCCCACCCCCATTTTAGCGAAGAGGAAAAAAGGCACGATACATCACATGATGACAAGGTGACACTGCAAGTTTGACACCCCTGCCTTAGAGGCTAGTGGACCAGGATGTTAGTAGTACCTAATACGTGTTTTGTCCTTATGCTATTAAACAATTATGCGAGATGCTGCAATTATTTTTAATTGGGCATTGCCTTATGGCTTCTATGTGTTTTTAGAATTGCTCAGAAATGGACAGGATGTGTGACTATAGAAGTTGGTTAAATAAATGAATATTTATTACAGCTGAGATGCAAACATTGGTGGGGAAAAGGTGAAAGAAGAGACCTTTTATTATTTTTGCCTGTTTTTATGCTCAAAATCCCCCAAAATCAACATTTCTCTTCCTCATGGAAAATCAGCATATTTTCTAATTTATTGAATAAAGGAAAGATTATTTGGGTTGCTACTCCACATTTTAGATAAAATGAACTGCTTTCTGTTTACAAAAACATATTTTAACAAAATTTTGGAGAAGTAATGTATCCCTGCTAACAATGGAATGTCTGACATCCCATTAAACTACATTATTTTAACAAGGTGGCTTCAAATCCTTGAGTCTAAAGTGGGTTAGAAATTCAGAGGTTTAAATATGATTCTTGTACCCATATATAAATGTTATGGGAATGCTGCTTTATTCTATCCACTGTTATTCATAAGTGTGCCCTTAATATTTGTCATCACAAATTTCTATATAATTTTAAATTATATTTAAGGTAGAAAGAAAATGAAGAATTTCAGTCAGATTCTATTTAAAATGCTGGACCATTTTAGCTATTCTAGAGAATGGCTTGCTGTAATATGCACATGCAAAGATATTTAAGAAGTTTTAATATTTTATAGCTCTGGATAACAAAACCTAAATCTGCTGTCTAGTTTCTATGGTAACAAATACTGAAGCATGTCTAGCCAACACTGACTTCTTGAATTTTTGTGTTAATTTTTTTAATTTCTTATTTTTGTGGGTGCTAAACATAATTCATATTTTAAGCTTTAACAAATGTTTTGTTTAGGAGAAAGAGATAATAGGTGATTAGATAGAAAATGGATTAAGAAATATCTTTTTAAATCCAGATTTCATTGATACGTTTTGTATCAAGTGGCTGAGAATGATTTACTTCAATTATAAAATACAATGATAGCTACAGAGTTTTCTTGAGGACATCAGAAAAACGGTTGCCCTCCACATGCTATTGGCTTGAGTGTTTCACACTTTAAGAGTTAGTTGAAACTTGTGGTTTACCTCAAAGCTGTGGTCCAAAACCCTTATATTGGTGAGGTGTAAACCCAACTGTTTTGGAGGTAATCCTCATCACTCAATTCTATACCACAAATTTTCCCAGTATGTTGTAGAATTGTGCAGAAAGTGTAACTCAGGTCATTTTTTGTGGAGCGTTCCAGATAAATTAAAAATACATATATGCGGCATTATTATGGAGTTCTTGGCGCTCTCTGGGGACAGAGATCACCAAGGACTCCACACTTCATTCCTGAGTTACAAATATTCTATTCTGTTGTAGCATAATTTGCACACAGCAGTAAGCCACAATTTGGCTTGGTTTTGGCTTACTTTGTTGTGCCAACTGATGCACTGGGCTAATCAACCATTGTGGGAAAGAAATTCACTTGGGATTGTCTTACACACCATACTAAGCAAAAAAAACTGAGCAGCTGCTATATGGACTAGTGAGGAAAGTCATACTACTGTGTGTGTTATACACACACGCGCACACACACACATACATATATCTATATCTATACATACACACATACAGACATTACAGACAGGCAACAGAGCGATGACTTACTTCACATCTGGTTGGTTTTTTTTCTCTATCTCTTTTTGTTAATGCTCAGCTCCTTCATTAAATGCCCTTGCATATTGTCTCCACGTTACCCTTTTCTTCCTTTATCACTAGTTCACTTTAGAAGCAAGATGGAGAACATTTTTCGTCGGAGATGATTGGCCTCTCTTGTTATGGCCCTAATATAAACTTCCCTCCTTTATTCTATTTCTAGACAAGGTCCCTGAGATTGCTACCATTACTTTCCCTTTCCACTTTTTTTTGCTGTATTCTTACAAAATTTACCAACAATTAAAAAGAGATGTCTGATGACTGTTGAAGAAAGAAAACAGTAAAAATCTTCATTGAAAATTTAACCCACTCAAATCACACTCCAAGCCCAAAATTGTGCTTTCAAATACTTCTAGATCAGTAGTACCAACACTGGATCCCTACAAGTTGATAGAGAATAACTCCTATTATCTCCAGAACTAATATTCTACCATCTGTTGATGCAGGTTTGGTAACATGCATTTCAGGCAGATGTTACCATTGTCTTTAATCCTGTTACATTTTCATTTTCCAAGACTGCTATAAAAATAAAATAGGTAAACTACAGAGAAAGAATTTGTCAAAAAGAAAATGACAAAAAATGAAATTTGCACCAGACAAAACTAGTAGTGGAGTAAGATGTATAAATTTCCAGTGGGACTTACTTAGCTATTCTGTTCAAATGTCTTTAAACAGAATAGTTGCTGGGACAGAGTGATAAAATAAATTAGGATTCTGCCAAGTTAGTTATCATGAGTATAATGGGACGTCTGGGAGAGAGATATGATAAACTGAAGACAGGTCTATGAAAGCGCAGCCGACAACCTCAGTAAAGGTTCCTTGGAACCTTTCCAGAGAAGTGGAGATAATATAATATGCTCTGGATGGCTACTCCTCTCGAGGAGTCCACAGGATAGCAGTTTTTCATAGGTTTGAGTGCTTGGAGACAATAGCATTAGCCATCCTGTTTGCAACTCCAAGATTTTTAAAAGACCCCAAGCTCACAAATCTTGAGTTTCTAATCATCTTTGGAAATTGCTCATTACTCCTTTTAGAAGAACAAATTTGAGAACACTGGGTGGCTCTGTCTTTAATCCTGAGTAAAAGAAAGTTTTAACCATAAGCTTAAGAAATTAACAAATCTGAAATAATAAACAAAATGCTAAAAAGATTTGATCTTACAAAATTATAAAAGGATTATGGGTTCTGATAAAATTGGAGCAATAAAACTTACAGTAAGATTTTGAAAGTAATTATAAAGAAGAACAGTTTCTCGTTGGAAATAGATTCTGTTTTGGTTTTTACAAGACATAATAAAGATAAGCAATTTCATGATTTCAAAAACTTTAAAATATTGTTTAATGTTTAAAGTATTAAATATTAAAACAAATTAATATGTACAGTAGCAGCAACGATAAAACTATTAAAGTACATGCAGCACAATAAAATTACTCAAGATTGGAATATAGGGATTAGAGCTGCAAGACTTATGCATTTACCATTAGGGATATTCAACCTATTAGAGGGTATTGCAGAGAATATCCTCTTCCTGGTAATCATCAATTCATTTAATCATGATGTCAGAGACCCAATTCTCAATGACACATGATGATCTGCAGAGTATTGAATGTTTCTGAGATATGCTAATTTGACAATAATCCTAAATACGGATATCTAACTGTGCCTTTCATCAAGAAAAATTGCAGCTCTGTTTTCCAGATCTTCCTTTAATATCTGTGAAAACCAGGTTGAAGTGCGTTCCAACTAGTCTAGACTATCTGGAAGAGCAATGTCAGAGAAAGCAAAAGAAGAAAAGCAACTCCAGTTTTAAATTGAGTGTCAAATTTCTATTCTATTGTTAAAAAATAATTTAAATTGTTTTTGTATGCTGCGTACTGGATTCTAGGCAGTGTACCAGACTAAAAGTATGAAAATACAGTACAGTACATGCAGTTAAAAAAATGACAAAAACCACATCATCTTTCATTGTTGCCAGCTAGTAAGGACAACACATTCCAAAGACCCTGCAAAAAAAATATATTGTTTTCACCAGCTTCCTAAATGACAAAAAAAAAAAAGGAGGGGTGTATTTTCCAATAAGCAGACTGCTGAGAAGACCATCTTAGGGACATCTGCCCCTTGAGGCCTAGTGGGGCTAGATAGCTGTAGTGCTCCATCCTGACTAGGTGGAGATTCCATTTGAAGCAGATGATCCTGCAATTAACAAGGATCCAACTCATATAGGGTTTTACAGGTGACCACCAGCACATTGAATTGTACTTAGAAGCCAGTGGCAACCAGCATAGTTCCCACAAAATAGTTATTCCATTCAACCAATTACCAGTCAGTAGGTGGTAGTCACATTTTGTGCCAGCTGAGCTTTGTTTCAGGTTGTATTAAATTGTAATAGTTCAAGTGCAAGATGACTAGAGCATGAGTCACCATCTTCAGCAACTTCAGTTCAGAAAATTTGCACTTCAGAGACAAGTGGGAAAAAGCCACATCCTTCACCTGCCTCTTTAGCAGGAACTATGAGTGCTTGGATTATGTACCTGCTCCTTCAACAGAAGTGCCTTCCCATTACGTGCACTAGGTAAGCCAGTCATGGAGCCATAAGGCCTGTGTTTCAGCAGCTACTTACTGAGACTCATTTTTGAGTCTGTTCTACCCCATCCAGGTCTTGCAATCTATAAGTACAATTATAATATCCAGAGGAGACATTTGTCAGTCCCTTGAGATCGGCCAAGTTAGGAAATAAACTCCATTGGCACTACTGAAACTCTACTCTTATAATAAAGAATTTTGAAAGTCTGAAAAAGATTCTGTTTCTCCACTCCGTCGTTCCCAATATTAAAGAGAATTGAGGTGGGCAATCTTGAGTTTCTTTCATACTCTTGCATTCCCAGAACAAGCTGATGTTTCTGTAGTAACTATTGTAGGAGGGAGTATGATGGCTCAGTGGTTAAAGAGACTTTGCTTGTCAACTGGAAAAGTAACACCCAGGTTTGAAATCCGAGCACCGCGTGACAGGTTGAGTTCTAGCTCCTGCCAACCTAGCAGTTCAAACGCATGCAAATATGAGTAGATAAATAGGTACCACTTTGGTGGGAAGGTAACAGCATTCTGTGCATTTCAGCATATAGTTATGCTGGCCACATCAGGACAGAAGAGTCTTTGGACAATGCTGGTTCCACTCCGCTAAGAAACGGAGATCAGCACCGCCTCCTAGAATCAGACATGACTGGACAGGGAAAAACTTTACCTTTATCTTCTTCAATGCCATCTCTGCATCCACTGCATATATAAAGCTGGATATCATCAGTGATAGAACTAACAACACACCAATAGATGATCTCCCCTACTGACTAGCTACATGTAGATGTTAAGAATCAGGAAGAGGACCAAGCCCTGAGACACTCCATACTAGTATTTTTAAGATCTTGATCTCCTTTCTCATTATTGTCAGTTGGAACTGCCCACTTAAGAAAGAATAAAACCACTGCAAAACAAGGCTCCAAATTTTCAGGCAGTCCAATACAAGAACATAGTATGCTGCTGAGAGATCCAAGAGCACCAGGAAGAGTCTGTTACCATCATCCAGTTCCTATTACAAGTCACTAGATGAGTGACCAATAGATTCCATCCATGCCTGAAACTATACCCAAACTATTGGAACTCATTCTACAGTGATCTCTGTCCATTTCCTCAAATATTACCGACTGCATGGATTTTTTTTTTTGCCATTTATGAGACTTTGCACATCTGAATGAATGTGAGAGATTATTCTGGCTCATATTCCCCCAGAGAGAGCACATCCTCCTAAATAATACTATAAATTGATATTCCACAGAAGCAAAGAAGAATTAATGTTTCACTGCCCTTGGTACCATGCCCTTGAACTTGAAGTCAAACCTCCATCTGGTTATCTTTGGTTTTCTACTAGGATCACTCCAGGAATCTCTTAAGATGCTTCATCTCCCAGAGCTCCTTAGTAAAGTTCCAGCAGATCCAGGTAAACAATTCAGGAATAATTCTATCAAACACTTTTCCTAATTCCATAGCATAATTAAAGAACCATATCAAGATAGTTGTCAGGAAAACTCTTGAGGATGCCTATTAGAAACCAACTGGATCCATAAATGGTTCAGACAGACCATCTTAATAAATGTACCCCAACCCTTAATAGAGGGCTATGGCTTTGCAACTATGAGGGAGACAGATTATGAACCAGCCATGACAATGGATAGATCTTGATGTCCTTCATTTTCAGATGGTCTTCTAATTTCTTTGAGAAAAAGACTAATTGACTGTGTGGTCATCTTTATAAATTGGAATCATGATGACTTGGACAAGTCCACAGTGTCATGGCGACTATGAATTCCCCAGCCACCCTCAATCTTATTTTCAGTACATAGAGGCTGATATCCCCCAGGATGCAAAATACAGGAAAATCATCTACAGCATGGTGATGAGATGAAAGAGTTTAGGAAGAGAAATCAAATATTATACCTGCCCTGATGGTGCAGTGATTATAATGCAGTGCTAAGGCTAACTCTGCCCACAGGCTGGAGTTCGATCCCAACAGGCTAGAGATTGACTCAGCCTTCTATCCTTCCAAGGTCAGTAAAATGAGGACCCATATTGTTGGGGGCAATATGTTGACACTGTAAACAGCTCAGAGGGTGCTGTAAAGCACTATTTAAGTCTAAGTGCTATTGCTGTTGCTATATCCAATCACTTGCAGAAGTTACAGAAAGTTCATTTACTATGCAGTCCAGGATGTCACTAAAAATGTGAAAGACATCCTTTGAAAAGGTGTGTATTTTATAGAACCTCTACAATGTTGGCATGAGAAACTATGACCATCTTTTGTCCTTCCTTCCAGACATGCTTCTGGGCAAAATGCATGTCAGACACCAAAATTTGCATTATTCTACATTTGAGGTATGATTTTTCTCTCCCATGACTTGACCTGTGCACCTTCATCTCCTTCAGAGTTGCTAATACCATCTTTTATAAAGATGTTCATTTTGGAGGGGGTGCTCAGTCCGTGGCATGTCAAGAAATCTTGGTTTCTGTCTCTTCCTAAAAGGATGCCTGATAGCAGAGGCTGGAAAAGACCTCTGCTTTGAAAGTCAGTGCAGGTTAGCAGAAACTGCAGAACTAGATCACTCAACAATTGTTTCAGTATAAAACAGCTTCATATGTTCCATTTCAGTAGTGGGATGAGAATCAGTCACCTTTTCAATTGCAGCCATTCATACATCTGCCTGTCATAATAAGAATTGATGTCAGTTCTCTCCTCTTGTCTGCCAGTATTGGATTTTTCAACCATGGTAAATCTCCTTTGGGGTCTGTTAAGGAACCTTGTGAAGGTGAATTTATACCCTTGACACATTAGTTTGTGGGGAAAGGTTGCATCTCTAGAATATTTAATTTCTACAGAAACATCAGCTTCCTTTTTTTTTTTTTGCCTTTTTCAGAACAAGATTGTCATTTTAAACACACACAGAAGCATACATGCACACAGTGGCTAATAACAAAGTTTTTTAGGTTCTCTATTTTTGTGCAATATTTAACTAAGAATTCCACCTGTCATCAAGTGTTGTTTCAGCTGGTACTACCTAATTTTCTCATAACTCATTCTGTTTCCTTAAATGAATGTATCAGATGAAAGAAGTTATTGTTTGCAGCAACAGTGTAAACATATTCATGATTGATATGGGATTTCAAACGTTGGTGGCATTAGACAAAGAAGCAGAATTTATGTATGTTTGCATATATGTGATATATATTAATTTTGTTTACAAAGGAAACATTTTAGCCTAACTTTCTGGCAAAATGTTCTTCCTATTCAAGGACTATTTTCCAGAAATGTATTAATCTGTATTAATACCAAACATGGTGAAACAAATAGCAGCTTGAGGCCCACTCACCCCCATCTCATGATATATGAACCTATTAACGCTCTAAAACTAGCTTCAGAGGCATTATTCCCAGACTTCCTATCAATGCCATTAGGCATTACCATAAGCCATTATCATGCTAGGAGTAGAAAAATTGGTGTAATCATTCCACAACTCCGTTATATTCTTGTATACTGTTGTTTACCACATGGAGGAAAATTTGGTAACTGAATAAAAGTTAGTATTTGGATCACAGGAGTTCTCAAACTTAGCAAGTTTGTGCAGAAATAAGTGGATTAACTTCCAATAGCCTATGCACCCCCGTTTAGGTTTTTTAAAAATAATTGGGCCCCCTTCATTTGTTTACATCTCCCCCCCCCAATCATAGCCTGCAGTTTGTGAATCTCAGTCTTAGGTTGCATTACTTGTACGGTAGTAACCCAAGAGGCAGCTGTTTGTATCAGTACAGTAAATGGTAGGGCAAGAGATTACGCTGCATAAGCTGAAGGTGCTTTTGCTGCTTATCCTAAATTTGCTTCATTCTAAACTGAATTTTCATCCTAAAAGGAGAGGATAATATTGCTTTAAAATGCAGACAGTAGACTAGTAGGTATAATTTTACATGTTAAACCTGTGCTTGTCCTGTCTAGATTATCTACCTCAGATATTCATCATTCACCAATTTTAATTATTGCTTCTCTATTCAACCTACGAATTGCCAGAATGCTACTCTCCATTGCGTGTCTTGCGTGTTAGGTGTAAATAAACTTACTTCTAAGAAATCTGAGTGTATAGGAAGGGCTCTGTTTTGAGAATGCCCCCTGTTTTTAACACTGTTGTCTCAAGTGTCACCATTGCCAGTTCTAATTTCTGTCCACAAGCAAGTGTGCAAATATCAAGGGACGCACACGCTTGTGATCCCATGTACAAGCAGGAGTGCCTGTCTTTGCCTCGTCATAATACAGCAGCAATCTTTGTGTTTCTAGCTCAGTGAATGGGAAGAAATTCTTGCTCAAAGTGTTGTTTTTTTTAAGACCAGATTCCAAAAGATGCATGCAGCTTCAGAGGGAAATTCTTTGTGCTTCACAGTTGCTTGTGTGGATGGGAAGCAGATGGTAGGCTGGGACACCCGCTCAGATAGCTAAGCAGCCAAACATATGGTTAATAGTTAGGAGAAATAGCTTTTGGGGCCAGAGCTTTGCTGACTGCTTCACATTACAGATCGTTACAGTGTGTCATTACATTGCCAAGCTAAGTGCTTAATACCCACTGCGGGCTCTGAGAATACTCTTGCACAAACTACTTTCAGCTCTTTCCTGGCACAAATCACAAAACTGATGTCATAGGCAGCTTTAAAAATGCCACTTTGCTCCCCCCACTCTCTTTCTACGACAAGGTAGAGCTTGGCTATAGTACATGCTGAGACGCAGCATCTTGTGTTTTCCCTGCGTGTCTGACTTGGCTTAGTCCATTTCCTTTCAGGATCATTTACTAACCAACCAAAAGGTTACCTGGACGGTAGACTTGCCCTTACAAATTCGCCATTAGAAGTTCCTGTTTTGGTGGCTGAGGGCAACGGTTGGCCCCATGTTATCTAAGGAACTGCTGTGCTCATTCATCTGCTTTTCATGGCCCGCTTCCTTTTATTTTTAGCCAGATCCGTCAAGCCTGACAGGCGGGTAATTTGAGCCAGAGAAAGGGCAAAGCTCCAGGTCTCTTCCACAAAGCGATTCTTCCCTGCCTCCCTCCTGGGAAGCCTCCAAACGTGGCCTGCTTGAGGCAGATGGATTTGTTGAGTCATGTGAGATCATTTACACAAAAACACAGTGAGGCAGTGAACAGGGGGAGGGGAGAAGTGTGGGACGGGGGGAGTTCAATGAGGAGGAGAAGTAAGTGAGGGAATGGGTGGGTGGGTGGGTGAGGGAGGGAGCGTGCAGCGTTGTTGACTCTGCTGGCGGGTGTAGAAAATCTTCTGTGAAGCAGCTAGACAGGAATGCAGCCTTCTTTAAGGTAATGTCTAGTTTACAGTGGAGGGTGGAGCCATGGCAGAGGGAACACTTGAAAACAGATTATTCACTTACAATGAAAGCCACAGCGTGCGCCTCCGTGGGGGTGGGGGGTGCATCTCACTTGACACATGGGCAACAGAGTAAAACTATTGGGCAGGACTGTATATTTTTGAACCAGAAATATCCCTTGCGT
>JANHJO010004258.1:80583-90966 GCA_032468235.1 Pseudoxyrhopus heterurus
TTTACCCGGTTTTCCTGGGTAAAATTAGGACCTCGGCTTATACTCGAGTCGGCTTATACTCGAGTATATACGGTATTCTCCTAGGTCTGGAAAAAAAGCCCTGGAATTTTTAATAACTAAGCATTGCTTAAACACAGCAACAGAGCATAACTATCAAAGCATCTCCCAAAGCTGTTACAATTTTTTGGGGAGAAATAGGTTGAAGGAAATTCATTGTATTCAAAATAATTGTGAAATAATAAGTAGCTATGTAGAGTCTGCCTTTAATTTGGAAATATGATTATATTTTTCCTTTACCCCTAATATGCCAGTATCCTAATCTATCATCAAAATATAGGCCACAGAATTTTTAAAGGCTCTTGGAATTCTTGACCTGAAAATTGTATTATTCATATCATTCCTGCCTGTTTTTCTATTGTATTTGTGTGCATAAAGGCTACAATCCATTGTAATCAGATTTTCTCTGATTTTTATTAATTGGTCCATGGTTTGTCATTGCAAACCATTTGGTTTTCTAAATTCATGAATATTCAAAGGTTAGACATTACACTTTTGTAGTGAACAAGCATCTTTTTATCCAAAGCTAACATCTTACTTTACGTACAAAAGTGTACTAAAAGAAATAACCTTGGAAAGACCTAAATAAGTAAAGAATAAGAAGGTTGAAAGTAAGTAATCCCACATTTCAGTGATGTTCTCTTCTTCATCCTTTAATTTTCTGATACTGCAATTACTTGAATAATTTCTCCCTCAAATAATTTACCTTTACATTATCTTACATTTGCTGAGAATATGGTAATTGAGGCAAATAAGAGTGGGATTTTTTTCCTGTCTAATCTTCCTTTCAAGAGTGGGAGTTGATTTAAATTCAGGCTCGTCATCCTTTCAGAGAAATGCAATGTATAAAAGATTAGCAACCATTACTGTGTCTAGAGAAGCGAAGTATTATTGATACAAAAGCTTAAAACGTCACTTTTCATTGCTACCGGTTGCCATTGGCAAGGCACTACGGCGGGATGCAATAATTCTCATACTTTTGGTGTTATACATCATGGTCTCCTTCATTTTCTTTTTTCCATGTAGTTGTTAAGAGGCGTTTGGGCTACCCAGCATTTTTAGATATTTGATAGCTCTGTAAAGGCACTGTCCTCTTTCGGTGAGATTGGGATTCAGACTCAGAGAGGAAGACAGAATTTACTTTATTGCCGGTCAGTACTGTAAGTCCTCAGGTAGGCAAAGATCATAGGAGCCATTTATCTTACTCCCTTTTTCTCCCAAGCCTGGACCAGTAGGATAAATTTGTTACAGAAAATATAAGCAGAAGCATGAGGAAGTACTGTTTATAAATAGTCCTTCCTTAACAACTGCCCTATTTAGTGACTTTTCAAAGTTACAGCAGTAAAGTAACTGCTGTAACTTTATAACTGCTCCTTGCACTTATGACCTTTGCAGGGTTTCTGCAGCCACATGATCGAAACACACAGAGTGGGTGTTTATGATCATTGCAAGAGCCTATCACTCTGATGATCACCACCTGTGCATTTCTCAGCTGGCTTCAGACAAGTGGAATCAATGAAGAAGCTGACCGCAATCTCACAAGCTGCAGTCACATGATGTTTTGATTAATGACTGCATGTGATTGACCATGGCACAAGTGAGATTGTAAGTCCTGTGGGATCGTGTGATGTTTCACTTAATAACTGTGTCACTTAGCGATGAAGGATCACCTATATTTCTGAACTGCTTTGCTCCATTGCATGGTTTTACCTTTGCTTGTGTTTTCATACCTCTCTTTCTTTGATAGCCAGTTCCTTGATAAGTGATTATTAATTCTTTTATATACATCTAGGTTTCCTATAATTTGATTCAGCTATGTTATTCTCCTGTTACTCATTTTGTTGCTTTTATTACAATAAAGAAAAAACACACCCTCATTTGGTATGACTCCATTCCTTGTCTTCTATGAATTCCAAATCCAGAGTGAATGATCCTACTCCTTTATAGTTAGCATTCAGAAAGGGATTTGAATTCATATGGATGCTTTTGTGGATGAGCCGTGTGGCAGGACTGGGGAAAGAGTACAGTTGCCTTTGATCAGCTGCCTTTGATAACATGGTATCCATCTAGTTCAGGTTTTGCCAAATTGTGAGGTGTATCTCTCTTGAGGAGATGCAGGGCCCAGGGAAGATGTATAAGATTACAGTAAAGGCAAGTGTAATAGCAAAAAGTTTTGGAACCCCTGATCTAGATCAATTGTGAGGCTTGGAAGTAGGGGACACTATTCTGTGTAGGGGAGGTTTCTCCTTCCTGATTGGTGGGCAGTGATGATTGAAGAAGAAAGATTGAGATTTCAGATGTTCTATTGTAGGGCTGTCAAACTCCCGGCCCATGGGCTGGATGCGTCACGCGCTGGCCATGCCCATGCCCGGTTTAGCAAAGGGGGGAAAAGTCCCGATACGTCATGTGACAATGCCGTGACGCCATGAGTTTGACACCCCTGCTCTATTGTGAGGTGCTCTAGGGATCAGTTCTCCCCTTCTACTACTTAATATTGACTTCAAGCCACTGGGGAAGCCCATCTGCCAGCATATGTAGAACGCCGATAACTAATTATACAATATGCTGATACCGTAGTTACAGAGCATCATCCCTGGGGCAAGGAAGTGATGCGGTGGGAGCTCTGTCCCAGGTCTGATGGTTCTTAGGGCCTAGTTGGGAGACCCTAGAGCGAACACTAGCAAGATGGAGTTGCTATAGCTTTGAAAGCTGATTCCAGAGAAAGTCTATCACTTCCTTTGGGTGGAACTCACTTGCATGGATAGAACTACTTTGCCAACTTTTTTTTTTTATAAGAACTCTTTTCTTATAATGAGATGTATGGGGGGGAAAAATCTTAATAAAAAACTTTATTTACAAAAAAAGAACTACTTTGCCAACTTGAAGGGTTGGGTTTTGCTTAAACAGCAGGTAGACTCTACAACCAATCTTGTATGCCAGCTGTGACCTTTTCTGGACCTGAAGGTATGTGATAGTTCATGAACTTAGTCATATCATGTCTGGACTACTGCATTTTGCTGTAAATGGGGCTTGAAGACTATTTGGAAACTATAGCTGGTCCAGACTATGGCATTCGATACACCTTGGTACAGCTTAAGTACCTGACTGACTAGACCCTTGGTACTCGGGTAGAGGAGGGTGAGGAAGGGTTTTTTCCTGGAAGACATCTAGCAGCCTTATTTTATACGTTTGGACAGACCATCTTTCACCATAATACTGGGCTTTCCTACTTCAAAAATAATAGCATAGCTCTGAATCATGTTAATTTATACATTGCTGTTTCTATATAAGTGCAATGTGTGAATATGCTATTTACTACTTGCTCACGAGAATAAACTATTGCGTTTAACAATCCAGCAGAAAAATTTTACGAGAATATTTCTTTACAAGGAAATTGTGTTGGGGAAATCTGGTTTAAAGAATATAAGAAATATGAAACATCTAAATCAGAAATAAACCAAGAAAACAAGAATATACTTAGAATACTTAGGAAAAACAAAGGAGTTTTTGGTCAAATAGTTGAGACAAAAAAAGTATATCTGGGATGTACAACAATTTAAACCACAGTTTAGTTAAGATCAGGCTAAATATTTGTGTCTCTTTTTTGTAATTGTTTTAAATTTGTCTGTAGTTTATGCTTGTGGAAATTTGATTATCTCCCACACTGGAAAATATCCTACCACAATATGATGCATAAGTGCAGATAGATTTTTTTTTCTGTGTAGGCTTAGGCATTTGATCTGATCAGATCAGCATTAAATTTTATTTTTTAACATTATTTAAAAACCTAATCTGAATATGGGAAATTTGTGGTTGCAACTTCTCAGTTATTCCCCTATTTTGCAGCCTTAAATAAGACATTTAATTTCAATGGGACTTTTGTAGATACATGAAATTAGAATCCCAGTCTGTGTATTTCTGTTTTATTTAGAGTAAATTGCAAATATTATAGCTTGCTAGTGTGCATCCCATTACAGCAAAATAATTAAACTAGAATTCTGATGTCAGTCGTATCTTGTTTGTATAGCAGGTACACCTGAAGTTATTTTTCTCCATGTATGATTCCGTATTTCCTAAGACACTTAAATAGCCTCTTTACAACCTGTTGTCCTCCAAATATGTTGAAAGTGCAACTTAGCATAATTCTTTATGAATGTAGATAAGATAGCTTTAAATCAATGCTAAGTAATAGCCTGAGTCTGCTTTTTCAGTGTTATAATTGAACTTTTTAAGATGACTTCTGCTATAGTTGCAATACAATTCTGGATAGTATAGGTACTCCACAGATGAACACGAACTGTAATGTTGTACTTTTACTGGAACCCAGATAACTTCACCACCATACAATAAAATACCAATGGCCAATTATCAATTTAAAATATCTTTAAATTTTAAAGGTGCATTTCTGTCATTTAGTGTGCGTACATTTATAGAGGAAAACACTTGTACTTAGCATGGCATTCCCACTTCTGAAGATATAATTCTGCATCTTTTATAAATACATTATTTGTAAACATTTTTAAAGATCTGAGTATTTTTGTACTTTGTTGTGTCTTAAGCCACAGACCTACTTTAACCTATCTTGTTCTCAGTGGAACATATTTCTGAGTAGGTGTAAGGATTGTGAGAATAACCTTGAGAAATAGGAGGAAGAACTTCAACAAGAGCAGTGGTGTGACAAGATGTATCAGCTCCCAGAAGTAATGGGGGTGAAGAAAGCATCCCAGAAGGGATGCTCCCAATTTCTCTGGAAAGTAAAATGTCTTTAGGAAAAGTGCTTTCAGACTTGCAAGATTTTGATACAGTAACCTTACAGTAAAGGTAGCATTGGTACTAATGGTTTGGACCAACTTAAAAAGCTGACTGTAGGCATGGAGTAATAATAATTAATGATGTTATTATTTGGACCCAAGTACACTGCTTGATTAATGTCTATTAGGTGATTTAGCTCATCCCATGCTTGATTATGTGAAGATCTTAGGAACATCAGATGTTTCAGAGTGAATGTCTATGGAGATTCTCAGTCATCCAGGTCATGGTTATCCCAAAAGTGCTTTTTCAAGAGGCAACTGGACTTTCTGGTTTTTCTTTGAAGACATGTCAGCAGAAGAAGCTTCTTGGATGAGAAGAGAAATGTCTTCAAAGAAAAACCAGGAAGTCCAGTTGCCTCTTGAAAAACCACACCTTTGGGACATTTCAGAATGAAAGTTTCCAAGTTTTCACCCAAATGCTTTTTCTTATGTAAGGATATGGTGGGACAAAAGGAAGCCTACAGACCTTGAGGCATGTAGAAACCAAAGATTAAAGATTTAAAATTCCAAATGGGGCCCTAGTTATGAGGAGAAAACTAGACAGAAAAGTTTGAAGAACCATTGACACATCAAAGGTTACTTTGATATGTTGAAAAAGGAGCAGAAAGTCTTGCAAGAAAAACAGAAGCATCCTTGTCACAGCAAGGGTTAGAGTTATATATGAAGATATAGGAAGAATGAAAGGGAAAGCAATTAAAGAGGTTTTGGCGGCAGCTGCAGAGACTGAAAAAGAAGACTTCTAAGTTGGTATTTTAACAGCAGTAAAAGCTGTTAATGGGGAAAGCATAGCTATTGCTATCTAGATGGGAGAAATCAGCAAAATTACTGCATCTAAGTTACTGTTTCTAAAGCTTTTCTTTTCTCTTGTAGAAAAAAATGCTTTCAGCTTTAACATTCTTGTCAATATAAGCAAACAAAACAGTTGTTTTCTTGCATAACTACCTATACCATTAAATACTTCATAAATACTAATTAAATTAAATCCCACATTACACCAGTTGCTAAATATTAAATAGTCAGCTTGTTACCCAGATGAATAAATAAAGACATAAATAGGTCACATCTACCATAGAAACCACAATGACTTCATGATAAATCTATTTATAGAAGTGACACTTTTTGACTCATTGTGTTCCTTATATTTTATGATAATTTAATTTGCAGAAATTTATCCTTTCACCTTCTATAAAGAGAGGGGGGAAAACTAATGGGAAACTGTTCTGAGTTACTCTGTGTTGGTTGCTGGCTATTGTTTCTCCATTGTGTGTTGCTGAAGAATTCCTACATTTTGCAAACTGTGGAAAGGAACTGACCGGAGAAAATTGCTTAAGCTTTTATGGGTTGGGCTTCAGAGATAGAAATTTTAAAAAAGCAGTGATATAGAATGAAGGTAAGCAAAATGGATTTTCTCACTGGACAAGGTAGGTGTGTCATCTTATAGACCCAAGAGATCTGGTGTTTTTTATGCCATTTGTCTTCTATCTTCCTATTCTAAAGGGTATTCAAAGGATCTAACACTTTTAAAAATATTTAAAATTAATTAATTTGAGATTTGGTGAAGGCGATGCAACTTTACAAATACAGTATTTTAAATGTGAGGGTTGGAAGAATCAAACCCACCTGAGAAGTGCATTCTGTAGCCATAGAGGAATTCAGACAAAAGCACTTTCAGCACACATGCCAGAAAGGCAGATCTCTTGGTAATGGGGTAATCGTTCCAAAAACATCTCCTACATATCTAAATCAACCATAGGAGAGGGTATGAATGCAGGCAATAGAGAAAAGGGTAACAAATTAGAACCTTGTATATGACACCAGTATATAATACATAGTTGGCTACCTCCACACACAGGCAAGTTAAAGAGGAACTTGTATTGAGATCAAATAGCAATCCCCTACCAGTTCATTTTTGTTCATGTACCCTATCACATCCGTTTAATAATCATTTTCATGGAAAATGCCTTACAGGTAGTCCTTGACTTACAACCAGTCACTTGAACTTACAATGGCCCCTCAAAAAGATACTTATGACCTGAATTCGAAGTTCTTGAGTGGTGCAGCGGTAAGAACACTGTACTTTGTAATTAAGTATTCAGCTCCCAGCTGCCTGCAATTTAGCAGTTCGAATCCCACCAGGCTCAAGGTCAACTCAGCCTTCCATCCTTCTGAGGTAGGTAAAATGAGTACCCAGATTGTTGGGGGCAATATGCTGACATTGTAAACTGGTTAGAGAAGGTTGCAAGCCCTGATAGGCGGTATATAAATACAGTGCTATTGCTATTGCTATATTCTGATGTCTGACACACACACATAGTCACACACAGTCATACAATTGCATTTTGGGTGCTTGTCAACTGGCCAACTGGTCATGTGATTTACAAGATTTTTTTTGCCAGAAACTGACATTTATTTCTGATTTCTAGCAAAAGTGCCAATTTTAGACAATGGGTTTGCTTAATGATTGTGGTGTTTGCAATCATTACATTCACTTTACAGTCATGTTTGCTTAATGACCACTGGGAAAATGTTGTAAACTTGGGTCAGTCATGTGGGTGCCTCGACTTACAATTATCATAAATACAACAGAAATTCTGGGCTTCAATACATCGCAAGTTGAGAACTACCTGTATAACAATGGGGTTTTTTTTCCATTAATATAGGAGAAGGAACGCTCAGGAAGAGAATGTTATTGTTTGTTTGTATGTTAAATTTATTTGCCACCTATTTCACAATGGGGCTCCCCTAGCACCCCACAATACTAAAAAGAAAGAAAAGGAAAGAAGCACAATAGAAGTAAGATAATATTGATTCTAGTAACAAATTATTGCTTTCTTCTGCTTCTTATATTTGTCTTTTCCCCCCCTTTCTACTGAGAGCTAGTTTTATGGAATTGGCTTCCCAGGATGTTCACCAAACTGTCATTTGTTACTAGAATCAAGTTAGACCATGTTTAAAGTAGTTTTAAAATAGAACTTTCAGTTGATTTTAGCAGTTTTTAAATTCCCTTTCTTATATGTTAATTATGCTTTGGAACCATGAATGGTTAAGCATTTGCATTGTGTTAATTTTGACGTTTGTATATTTTAAGTCTTATAAAGCATTTCAAAAACAAAATACAAAATGGTTACACTACAAATCTGTGGGCTCCTGAGGATTTCCAGAATTTATATCTTACCAGTGTTTTTGAGGGTTTTATTTTGCTTTTACTTGGATGCTCAGTAGTGCATCCAGAATTTTACAGTAATGTTTCATTTGTGACAAATACTTTAGTCTGTAATATTTTTGAATTGTAAATTCTGTCTCTTCTTTCCAGAGCTAACGGTGGGAGAATGGAATAGATACTTCAAAAATCTCTTACCAAACTGTTCGTCTGTGACTGTTTCCTTCCTAATCTCTAGTATCTCTGTGCCAAATATAAAGTTCTTAGAAGAGCAAACAGATATGATAGACTTTCTGTGAGATTATTTTATCAGTAGCTAAAATATCTGTACAAGTTATTATCAATTGCTTGCTTTGCTTGTCCATACATTTATGTACTGGAATACATAGACAGTTACCGTTTATTGATATTCATGCTACATCTTCCAGATACTTGCAATGGTTAGAATAAGATCTATATTGAAAGCTATTTTAATAGAGAGGTTAGGAGCATGAAGCATGAACTGCAGACTCCTTAGCTTAAATCCCAAATTGTCCATTAGTTTCCTAGGTAGCCTTCAATGATGTCAAGTGCAACCTTCCATATGAAATATGTGAGTATCAGGATTAACCTGCCTCACAGGGTTGTTTTATAAATCATTATAATTGCATAGAAGAGCTGGAGCAAGTAGACCACTGTGATCAGACTCTGAAGTATTTTTAACAATCCAATTTTGTGTAACTTTTTAAATTTAGGAATAAGTTCTCCTGATTTCACTTAGAGACCATTAGAAGTAAACTGTATGTATTAAGCTTGGAGCTGTTAATAACACTCATGAACATGATGACTATAATTTAAAAAGTGCTAATTCTTCCTGATCAGAAATATTTAATGAAACCGCACAATAATATAGCTGAGTAGACAAACTGTGTGAAAGGGAAAATAAGACAAAACTGTCAGAAGGAAAGGAAATTATGCTGTGGAAGCAATGTCTTGGGAAAATAATGAAAACCAAACTAGTATTTTTAATGAGTCACCAATGGAGTGAGAATTTAATGATCTTATTAAAAAGGAAAGAACAAAAAAAAGTTTTGCCAAAGAAAATTACAAAGCGCTAAGCACTGGAAAGAAAACTCAACTGCATGCAGAAAGATAAATACCGACCAAGGATCATTAATACTTGGGACAAGGAGTAAAAGAGAGCAATGATGCCTTTGTATGCATTTTGTTTACAGCATTTTAACCCCATTTTAGTATGTATGCACCAAAAACAGCACAAAAAAGCAGTAGTTATATATCCTAAAAGAGCAGCACATAGACGTTGGTTAAGTAGTGTTCCCATTTGCTATCTTTTCTAGCACTAGGGATAATGAGAAATGATTGATTTTTACAAATAACTAGTTAAACTTTTTACAGCCCTGATTGAGTACAGATAGTCCTTGACTTAGACCCTCTTGTCTAGCAATCGTTGGAAGTTACAATGTCACTGAAAAAAAGTAACTTACGACTTACTTACACCCTCCATGATATTACTACCGGTAAGTAATGGTACTTGTCGTGGTGGCGCAATGGTTAGAATGCAGTACTGCAGGCTACTTCTGCTGACTGCCAGCTGCCAGCAGTTCGGCACTTCGAGTCTCACCAGGCACAAGGTTGATTTAGCCTTCCATCCTTCCGAGGTGGGTAAAATGAGGACCCGGATTGTTGGGGGCAATAGGCTGACTCTGTAAACCGCTTAGAGAGGGCTGTAAAGCACTGTAAAGCGGTACATATGTTTAAGTGCTGTTGCTAGTACCTCCATGGTACAGCACCTCTATGGTATTATTAGGGTTGCAGTGTCTTGGGGCCATGCCATTTGTGACCTTCCCAGCCAGCTTCCGACAGAACTTAATGGGGAAGCTGTATTCTCTTAACAACAATATGTTTCACTTATTAGCTGCAGTGGCAAAAAAGTCATAAAATTGGGAAACTGCTTTGTTTAACAATAGAAATTCTGTTCCCAATTATGGTCATAAGTCAAGGATTACCTGAATACCTTTTCCTTTGTTTTGCTTATCCTTTGCAAATTTTGGTGATGGACTGCCATGTTTCCCACAAATCACAGCTTAAGTATATTGAGAAGTCTGTACCAGTCTTATCTATATATATAAAAGAGAAGTCCGGAGGGAAGTTTGTTTGTTTGTGCTCTATACAAAATCACAATTCTCCCCCAAACCTCCCCAAATTTGGCACATAGGTACCTTTCCGTAGGGAAAAGGTCCCTGTCAGGGTCACGAACCCCTAAACACCCCAGAACACCCCGAAAAAAGGTGACAAAGTGCACACTCGCACCAAAGCTCTACTGAGCATGCTCACATTTTCAAACAGCTCAGAATG
>JANHJO010004260.1:45581-59424 GCA_032468235.1 Pseudoxyrhopus heterurus
TTTCTGTTTCTGTACATATGCACGTGTGTGTTGTGTGTGTGTGTATAGGCATATATAGACACATATATTATATGCATTCATGTACAGTAGCACTTCAGTTGACAGAAATTACTTTTTTGGATGGAAAATTACCTTCAGCTTCTGCTCTATAAAGAAAGAATCAGGGCAATATTAGGAGACCAAATGCAGCTGTAACCAAAAGAGAGTAACATTTCCTTTATAAAGCTCCTGCATCTGCTTTTACATGCATTCATACATAGCTAAATACATACCTATTTCTGTAACATATGGAACTGGGTATGTAAATACACCGAGAGTTTTTATTATTGCCATTATTACTATTTACAATGACTGGATAAGTTTTCAGTTTCCCCTTTCTTATTTATTTGCTACAGGAGGGGTATTAATGTACCTAAAGTAAAAATAAAAGGAGAAAAGGAACAGTTGCTGTTTGACAGTCAAATCCTTACAGGCACAATAACAACGTCTCTCTCTCTTTTTAAATGAATGGGGATAAAGAGACTTAACTCACAGAAAAGTTAGGGAGAGAAGACTACTAGACTGCAATTGGGTATTATACACCTAATTCTCAGCCCTTGGTACTTAAGTAAAAATTGGGGCACATCCTGCAATGCAAGATTTGATCCCGAGTGGATCAGAGGGAACAACAAAACTCTTCCTCTTGAAAGGTTGAGCCAGTGCAATGACATCCTTCCACAGTCCTCTAATCCAAATCTAACTCAAAGGCACCTTCAATTCTCAAGCCAGCTACATACTCCTGGCTAACAGGAAAGTGATGTTTGTGGATGAAATACGTTGTTTTGCTTCCATTCTAAGCATGCCTCACTCACTCCGGGATAGACAACTTCTGAACATGGAAATGCAATAGGCCAATAGCTCCTGCTAAATATCACCATGAATTTAGCTCCTCCCTTTCGATGCTCCTCTAAACCAGTGGCCCCCTGTGAGTTCGCTAAAGTAAATCATAACCCCCCAACATGTGACTCATAATTTTCTGAAACTATCATGGAACCATTTTATTAGGTGACCTCAAGTCCCAGGATTACCAGAGAAAAGGAATCATTTATTTCTCACTGCACTCTGGACGCTTGTTCATAAACGTTATAAGCCTGTAAATTATGAACAGCATGAGATTTTTCTACTCTTGCTCCAGCCACAGGGAGCAACAAGGCAACCTGGAGGAGGGAAAGGGCAGGGCGAGAAGCCCCTAAATGTGCATGCGTCTTTTTCCTAGCTCACGTTTCCTACAATCTGTAGAATTACTTCTTCAGCCTCAACCCTTCCAAATATATGTTGCACAACACCTTTATGACTTCAAGCCCAAAAGTGGGTTTCTTGAGAATTATAAGACCTAAAGCCCACCATGGCTGCAGGTCACCAGGATGGGTATGGATATCCTGAAGCTTTCCCAGATGGGTTAGTTTACTCTTAACACCCAGTCACCTGGATTTCTGCAAGTCTCTCCCACCATCCCATAGAGTCACTAACCAGGGTCTTCTAGAGCTGATGAGCTATATGGAGGATACCAAACAATACCTTGGCAGTAGCAGCAATACAGTAGTAATAAGGGTCATCCTCATAAAGATCATCTAGTCTTAACTTCATGGTCTGATGGGAGAATACTGAGGAGCACTATTACTCTGCCTGGCTGGGAGGAATTGATAATCCCACTTCTTCCCTGAATGTTGGTCTTGGTCCTTCATTGATTTTATAGCTGCCTCTTCCGAGAATTTTATTTTTTCTTGACCTGCTGGTGTTTCCCAGGAAGGCCAAAGTGGACCTATTGTTTGTCCTGGAGCTGCCTGCCACACTAGTCAACATCTCTCCCTTTCTAGGAAGGGAAGTCAACACCCCTTGATCTGGCTTAGAAGGCTTTAGAGGTGCTTAATTGGTGTGGGTGAGTCAGTTCCTGCTTCCCGTTTGATGGCAAATTCTGATTTTGGACTGTAGCTTTGTGGGGGGGGGGGGGAGGGAGGGATGATGCTGGAGCTCCTTGCATGAGGGAGTTTGGCAGGCGAGGCACAAGGCCTTTTGCCCTGTGGCGGAGAGAGCTCCGAAAGGCATCCTGGTTGGTAGGAAGGAGTCCTACCAAAAGCTCCAGGCTGGCTGCAGTTGCTTAAAAGCTGTCAAAATTCTTGACCCAACCAAGATCAGCCATAAGATGATCATTGATTTTGGAGGGAAGATCAATGTAGATTAAGAAGAGGGATAAAATGCTGGATTCAAGACCTCATGAGCCACAGCAGCCGAAGATGAAAAATATGGGATTCCCTCTCCACTGGTCAGTAACAGTCAAATATTACTTCAATTACAGGCAAAGCACAGATCACATTTTATTATTATTATTATATATTTTTTCTTTACCCTGTCTGTTCCTAAGCCTGCAGGCTTCCCCCCCCCCTATGTTACAGGCTGGTGCTGATCCCCTCTATCACTCCCTATCTCAGCAAGTGTTCCCTAACTCCAATAGTTCTTCCCTTGACCCACTGGCTCTCAATGGCTTGGTTTTTTTTTTACCCATCTATGTAGGTGAAGCCTTCTCTGCCTCCCCCCCCCCACATTAAAATAGGGCTCACCTTCCCAGAAAATCCACAGCGTGCTTAGGCAGCAAAGAGCAGAAGCACAAAGGTCCTTCCAATTTGTGGAATAGGAAGAGAAACCCTGCACTGAACACACTCCTGTGCGGGTATGTATTGTATATTGTGAGCGTGTGTGTGAATGAAAAGGGAGAGTGCTCCTGATCCTCTCTTAAAGAGAGGGACCTTGGTTCTTCTATCAAGGCTTCCTTCCGGGCCTTGCAAAATTAAAAAAAAAAAGGATGGAGCAGTCTTGTAGGGATGTTGCTCTGAGTTTCTCACCAAACCAGGCCTTGACCCATAAGGCATCCCTACAAACCATGTAGGGATTTCTTTCACCACCTCTGCTAAACCCATAAAAAGACTTGTCATGCTGCAAGTGCCGCAGTGTGTCATATATGCCATCGAGGGGCCTGGGTCTTTTTTTCAGTGCCTTCACTTCACTTTTTCATAACCCTAACACACACACACAGTCCTGGTTCTGTCTGCAATATTTAAAGGAGCCCCATGAAAACCTGTTTACTTACTCCATTCCCAGCTGGGTCACAATCCCAAATTCGGAGTGCAAAACAAAGGAGGGGGAGGGTTGCTTTGAAAACTGGTTGTTGACATCTTCTTGGGGTGACTGTTCTTTGGAGCAGCAGATTAATGTGATTGTTGGGCAAAAGTTCACAAGTCTAGAAGGAGAACTTTGCTACTCAGGGAGGGATGAAAAATAATCCTCCTTCTGATTTGGAATATTAGCTAAAATTGCTAATGCATTTATTTGTAAATGGTTAGGCAGCGAGGAAGGGTGACATTTTCACAGCCCTTTTTGCAGGCCAGGTACCAGTGAAATCCATCTCAAGGTGACACTTCTAAGAGAGTCCCTTCTGAATCTTTTAGTAGAAAATCAGTTTTCCTAGGACAAACCACTTTTTGGTGCTCCAAGATGCAGATTTCAGACAAGAAACTTTCTTCCCGTGTAGATCCAGACTTTTGAAGCACATATTGCTCCAAACAAGTCAGAGCTGATTTGGCTGGCACCAAGGAGAATGATTTAGCAGGAAAATATGGCCATTTGAGCCTTTTAGGACAGAGAGGATAAACTTTTGCTGTTTATCTGGTTTGGATTTTCTCTTGTAGATGTACAGTATCTGAAAGAGTGTGGTTTACAGCCCCTTGTAGCATTCAAAACTGAGGCGCATCCTTTATTCTCCCTTTGATCTCTATAGCTGTGGATTACATCATACATAGATGTTAAAAGGATTTCATCAACTTAAAGCTACAAAATTTGTTCATTCCTACTTTGGTGTAAGAATGATTTCCTTCTTCTCCTTTCCCTCCAGCTTTCTCTGCAGAGAAATCTGGCCTTGGGACTCACCTTTTCTAGATAAGGAGAAATTGGTTATTGTTTGATTATTTGAGATGGATATCCTAAAGAAGATTAATCTGATTATTCCAGATGTCTGGTTTTTAGATAGGGTTAGATTTGGCTTTGTTCACTTCCTCCGACTTGGGACTCCTGGAATACAAGGAGGATTTGGCACAGCATAGCCGCAGTTAGAACGCTTCTATATAGCACAGAACACATAAGAGAAATGAGTGACCTTGGTATGAAATGTGTGCATTAATTGAAAATAAACAACTGCATCCCGCCTAACAAAAGACTCCTATTGTGATATGGCTAGATCAGCCCTTCCCAACTGAAAACTCCAAGGAAAGACACCCCACCGACCACTGCACACTAGTGAAAAAGGCAGAAATATCCTGGCATCATACTTAAACCATGGAGTGCCAATATAAGGTGCTCTTTGGCTTTTGGTACATTTTCTCAGTCCAGCCAGGGGCATCTTTCAAAGGAACATGTCCGAAAGCTCCCCTCCAAACTGTCAGAGTACCCACTTAGTCCCTTTAATTCTGCAGAGGGCTGGGCATTATCTAGGTCTCCCCGCCACTAGTCTTTGCAGTTAATAGGAACAACAGTCACCTGGCTCCCCTATTTCTTGCTGGGTTGAGGATAGAAGCTGTTCCTGGGGATAAGGAAGAAGCTGAAGGCAGGGGGGTATGTTAGGCGCTGAGGTTGAAGGAAGAGGCTCAGCAGGTTTCCTGGCTGCTAAAGTTGGTCTCCAGAAGTAGAAGTGGTCAGCGGCATGAAAGGGAGGAGTGGAGTACAAGAGCTGACCAGGCTCCCTTTCCAGCATAGAAGAAGGTTGCTCTGTAAATCAGGAGCAATAAGAAATCTTCCATTCTACAGTTGTTCTACTGTGTTCGGATTAAAGACCAAGGATTCAGTCAGAAATTAAACCCCAGGCAGCCTTCGAGGTGACTGGGTTGTATTCCTGAGATTTAAAGCAGTGTCACCAGGCTTGTTTTATTTTTAAAGGGTTAAAGAAAATTAAAAAAGAAAATGTGATCTATTAAACCAATGTGATCTAATAAAGCCTAAATGCACCACACTCTTTCCACTTATCCTTCCCTGCCTCATACATATTTGATCTGGTGACCAGATAATGCAAAAGTTGACGGTGCGCTGCTGTACCTAAAAGAAATACCGAGTTTAGGGGCTAAACCCTCAACTATGCCTGGTTTACATGCTTCGCTGTTAGGTTTATCTAGTAAGGTTTAAATTACTCGTAGGTCGCCCGGGTTGTAATATAGTGGTATGAAACATCCATACAAACCGTTAGGCACGCCGGGTTTTTGGAATTGGATGAAATGGTTTTCACTCCGCTTTTGCCCTCCACTGAGTAAGCAGGAGTTTGAATTATCTGCCCCTCCCCGCGCCTCCCCTACACAAAGAGAGAGAGAGAGAAAGATGAATGTGAAGCGAGCGATCAGGCCCAGAAGGACCTCGTAGAAGGTCGTTCTAAATGGGCGGAAAGCCACCTAACGAGTCTCTGGTTTAAGATGGCGCCTGGTTTGGTTTCTTCCCTCCAGCCCCGTCCCCAACCTCACCCCAAACACGCCCCAAGGCCTACTGCAAGGCCCGGGGAAGAGATTGGTTATTCTCCCAGGGCGGAAAGGACAGGGGTGTAGAAATCCTTCTTTTCTTTTTAAATCGGCTCGGAGCTTCGTTTCTAAATTGTGTCGGGGGGGGGATGAATAAATGAAAACAACAACAACAACAAATATCTCGCTCGGGGAATCGACACCCGGATAGGTCTCCAAAACAGAGATGGTGTCCAAAGGCTGGGGTCCTGGGCGAGGGGTGCGCCCGCGGGCCTGTGTGTATCTCTGCACCCTGGGAAGAAGTTCAGCCTTCCCAACACACCAGCGAGTAAAAGGGTTTTCCGACGGGATCTGGGGCCGCCACAGTCCCTCTCTTTCACTGGAACCCGAGCGCTTTCACTCAAAAGTCCTCCCCCCCCCCCGGCTGCCTCCCAGATCCCAAAGGGGGTTAAGGGGCAGAGACCGAGTGAAACTGCCGCGGCCTTAGGAAAGGCCGCGATTTCGTCCTGGCGAATTTCCTGCCGTGGAAACCGATGAAGGTCGGTGGGGCTGAGCTGAGCGTCAAGCGCTTTGGTTGGGCCGCTGAATTTGTTCGGCGGATCGGGCCCCAGATTCTCAGAGGCTTCTGTTAGGTTACGCGCTCGACCCGCCGGTCCAAAGAGACCGAAAGAAAAGAAAAATCTTCCGTGCCTCCATGGTGGAGGACCCGTTTTCTATAACAGGAGCTTGCTGGTATATCCTCTTACTGGGGTGTGTGTATGTGTCCCTCTGCTCCTGATCTTTAACAAGAAAGTTAGAAATGAAAACGATCTCTCCAATAATTTTCGCGTGTGTGTGTGTGTTTGCGGATTGTATGCCTCGATCACACTTACTGTTCCTCGATTTCGGTTCAGGAAAGAGCCCTGGTTCAGAAATGAGCTCTACTAAGCTAGGTGAGGGACTCAATTGCCCCAAAACAAAAACAACTCCTCCTTTTGCTATAGGTAATAAACATCAGTATTTAAATACACTTAGGGTGTTGCAATTATTAATGTTACAATAGTTGCCTCTGCAAGTTACAGGAGATGGAGTCAGAGGATGATGATGATAATTTGTCTGCTTACATCCAAGAATTTTTGTTAAATTACATAGGTCTTGAGCTCCTTAATATTGTATGGCGTTACATTATTTGGTGTATCTGTGTGGACAGTATATCTCTATGCAGTTGGGTATGCACACAAATGCCTTTCCCCTCCCCCTCCAACGTGTTGGTTCATAGAATTGTGCTGCAATGATAACCCATGGGCACCCTTATTGGTGATGTCTCCATAGGATAGAAGTATCCATTTGTAAAAGATTATTTATATAGGTGTGTGATTGAGTGTGCAACAGACCTCAGGTGCAGCTGACATCTAGTTGGTGATAAAGGCCCTAACCCGTGAGTATTGTGTCAGCATTTTTGGATATGATGGCAGAGAGATCTGCCTTAGCTTCATCACTCCAGCCCATCTGGGATGTGCCCATTTATCATACATGCTGCGCCTGTCAGAAGTGGTGGGCAACCTGTCATTCCTCAGATGTTCTCGGACCGCAGCTCCCATTATTTTAACCACTGGATTTGCTGGTTGGTTGCTGATCAGGAATTAGAATCCAACTTCATCAGTTAATTATGAATACTTGGCCCTCCAGAATTGTTGCTCCACAACAAATCCTACAAACCTTGGCCTTTGGGAATGGCATCTATGGAAGACCACCATCCATGTGCTACTCACCTGTGATCATGATACTATCTAGTGGCAGAGAGCCAATTCAGTATAATGGTTAAGGTGCAGGACTTAAAAAACCAAGAGACTGTGAGTTGTAGTCTTCTCTTAAGCATGAAAATGAGCTTAGGGCCAGTCAGTCTCCCTAACTCAGCCCACCTCATAGGTTGTTGTGGGGAAAAGAAAAGGTAGGAGCATTGCATGTATATCTTCTTGACTTGTGCAAAATAAAAATGGGATATAAGTCTAATAAATAAACCCAAGACATTTTTAAAAAATCTACCATAACCCACTTTGCAACATTAACATCCAAGGACGTTCATTTCCATTCTGATTCTAAATAAACTTGATCTCATAGGGTTGACTCCTCTGCAGAAGTTTACCATCACTTAGAGCCCTTTGGAAGTAGAAAAGCCGGATTAGCTACATTTTAGTTCAGTAATGAATGTATTTATTTTAATAAATGACAGCTGAATGGAGAAGAGAAAAAGTTCCGCCTGAGGTGGTGGAGCTGTGATACCCCTTTCTAGCATATTGGAGTTGGGGGGGACATGGTTGCATTATGTGATCTTTTGCAAAGGGACAAGAGATGCATGAGAGGTTCTGTTGCCTTTTTCTTTGATATATGGATCTATTTGTGCCATTTCTCTCCACACCCTCTAAAATGAAAGTCCGATAAGTGTCAAAGAAGTACTTTTCATTAGAATCCAATGGGCTTCCTTCCCATGGGCTCTATCTTCCCATAGGTGAGCCTTCAGTCCAAGTGACTGAAATGGGCAGGTTTCTAAGCCGCTTACTGTCAAGGAGTCTTGGGAGGATTGGTAGAAAAACTCATCCCTAGCTGGGGGGTTCTACAGTGTATAGAAAGTGTCTCCTGGAATCACCCGGTGGTCAGGCTTAGCTTCCAGGCAGATGTGGGGAACATTTCTTCCATGAGATTTTTTTTAGAGATAATTTCCACAAAAGGAACCAACCTTTGTAGGAACCTGGTAATGGAGGTTGTGAAAGGTCATCTTCTCTCCCCATCCTGGCCTTTATCCAGTACAGGAGTACAGCGTAGGGCTGTGATCTTATGGCTAGGGTAACTAGCCCTCTCTTTTTGATGATTGATCAAGTTTCTATCTCTCTCTCTCGTTCTGTGTATAGATTTCAGAGACAGGTTGGTTGTTTTTCTTGGTTTTAGTTTTTTTTTTATTCTTTTAAATCAGTCAGTGAGAATTCTTCTTGATCTCTCTTGATTTAAGGCATAGGGCAGAACTTGAAAGAGTGGGAGTGCATTTCTTATCCACCCAGGGCAGAGAGAGAGAGAAGGATACCCCTATCCCACTTCTTTCTTTGCCTTCTTAAACAAATTCCATTCTTCTCTCTGGGTTTAGCTGCATTCCTGAAGCTTATTAAAGGACCAGCTTGTCTATGTTCCTCCTAGATTATACAAAAGCCATTCTCAATTCTCTGATTTTGATCTCGCTTGTAAGCCTTCTCTTCCTCCTGGCATGCAGAATGCACAGATGGAGAATACAATGGCTGCTAACTTTGTAATATCTTTGTAACCAAATCAGGTCTGTTTGGAGATACTAAATGTTCTTCCCACTGCCCAATTCTGCTAATTCACACAGGGTTCACTTGGGTGGCTGGTAGATTCATTCTCCTTTTAATACCATTTCCTCTTTGGTCTCTTTTTGATTTAGAGTTTGCTTTCCTCTTTTAAGCTGGCAATTTGCTGCTGAAAGCTGGTGTCAGTTCTCCCTAAGGTTCTGCCAAATCTTTTTACCAACTCCAGCCACGTTTTGATTTTGCTTGGAAAGGACAGCTTTAGGGAAAACTGGTGCTCTGCAGACCTTTAGGTGAACTTCTGACTCCTAGTCATTATTAATAGCTATAAAGAGAAAGAACTCTTTCCATTCTTTGCCATACCCATACCTAAAAATTCACATCCCTCCTAGCAACTTGAAAGGGGGTAACTGTCACCAATGGCAGATCTGCATATTCCGAGGCATAAAATTAAGGAGTGGCCTTCAGACAAAAAGGGAGCTTCTATTTCTACTGAATTGTCCCACTGCTTAAATGGTTTTTCAGGAACAAACAGGTCTGGTGGAAGTAAATTCCCTAGAAAGGGAATTAAATACCAAAGTAACTCCTGCAGAATTTAACAAGACTGGCCTCCGAAACACTCCTCCTTTCTCCTCTTCTTCAGCATCCCAGCTTTGCTTCAGAAACAGGGGTGAACTTGCCTGCTGAAGACCTACATGGGATGAAAGCAGGGGAGGTTGGGGTGGGGAGAAACAGCCTTGGACTCTACATGCACCATGTAAATAAATCGTGGGGATGTGGTATTTTAAACTCACAAAGGAAATGCAGACTGAATTTAGCCACACAGCATTGAAATCGACTTGAAATTAGGTATAAATTACTGCACCATCTTTCATTATCTACCTATCTACCTACCTATCTATCTATCTATCTATCTATCTATCTATCTATCTATCTATCTCAGTGTGTATCTGTATGTATGTATATTCAAAAAATGAATTCAGTGCATCTTGCCTTCAGGATTCTGTCAGTAAATTAACCATGGCTGCTAGTAGTCTCATATGATTTAAAAGTGATTTTAGTGCTTCAAATAGATTCCCTAACACCCCCTTCCCCCCCATTGCTTGGGTTCTAAACATACAGGGAAACAAATCCAGAAAAGGAGCAGGTAAATCATTTTTTTTAAAACAATCTTTTTCAGTGGAAGAGACGGATGTGCTTAACTGAAATGAAGGAGATTTAAGGCCTCTTTGGTAAATCCAGAAGGATTGCAGCATCTTAAATCTGGCACTAAGCGGAGCCCCTGTAAATACCTGGACACTTACTTCCAGGTGAACCTGAATGATATTGTATGGCTTCACAGTCGAGACCGAGGCATTCGATGCTTAACACCCATTCAGAGAATTGGTCCACTTCCATAACCAATTTTAAACAGCTTGAAAGTGATTTAATGATCAATGTTTCCCAAGAACCTTAGATACTGTTGTGGAGTGGCTGCCATAAATTCTTTGTTAGAGATAATTAGCTGCTACAAAGAGCATCAGTTCCAAGGTCCCTTAAGTTTGAGGTATTGGGCTGGAAAGCAGTTTAAATCTGCAATGTAAATATACTTGACCCCATTCAAATTAATCCTCCCTCCCATTGATCCTAAGAACTCACCCCGTGATATGTTCAGCTTCAGACAACTAATATATCCCCCACCCCCACACATGCCAGCTGTTTTTATCTTCCTCCTAAATGTTGTCCAAGTGCCACACATGGGGTGCAGTCCTTTGTGTACCTACTTGAAAGTAAAGCTCAGTAGGCTTACTTCTGAGGAGTGACTGACTGTTAAAATGAAATCTGGGTTTAATCTTGGCCATCAATTGATCTTTACCCAGAAGGGTGAAATAGCCATTTTGTTTACAATTTGCAAATGAGCAAGAGGATGGAGCAGTGGTTAAATCAAGGCTACCCATGCTGAATAACACAGCATCTCATTGAATCTGGACCAAAGAAAACTGACTTAATTCCAGGCATCTTAAATTTTCTTTGCTCTCCCTGCTACAAGTTTGAAATCATCAGTTTTAAATAAACAGTTTACATGTAACTTCTCTTAAGGCAATTTTTTTTTCTGTTTCACTCACTCCTGTGAGCTTTTGTATCAGTTAGAGGCCAGTAAATGCAGCCAGAATGAAATAGACAGACAGACAAACAAACATATAGAACCAGCTGCTTCGTAGGTTGCACTTATCTATTGGACTAAGACTGTCAATCGATTTCTATGAAGGGGTCACATGAAGGGCAAATTACATCTAACAGGGAGTTGGAGATTCATCTCAGGACAAGGAAAGTCACATGGGACCGTCAAAAGACAATTGCTTTGCTAGTTTTGCACAAGAGCCGTTCTAGATTATGATATCCATTTGCATAGTTCCTACCAAAAAAGTCCAAAGCAATGCCAGATGTAAATTCAATTTGTGGAGTTTAATCTGGAGCATTTTATCATCTCCCATAACATATTCTTTTTAATGTATAAACCAGAAGCCAATTCAGAGTCTTTTGCTTATATTTAACTGACTTTCAATGTCTAGAAGGGACTTCATACAGATCTTCCTCTTTAATCTTTCTTTTCATAAATAGATTAATGAAGTGCAGAGGTCCAGCTGCTTGCTTGGTCTCTACCCTTATTTACTTATTTGGAGCTCTAAAAATAGGAATCTCATAAAATTCCTATTGTGGCTGAGTGAGGAACTGATCCCAGACCTTTATCCTTTTTCCTAAAGAATTTCCCAGTGATTGTGGTCAGAGGATGCTATTTGTAATTCCATTGTTTTAAAAACCAAATACTTTGGAAAAAGCAGTGGTGCAGACTAAATTTTGCTGGAATAATAATAGCAAACTTTTGTTAAAAAAAAACCAAAATAAAAAATGTATATATTTGTATCCATATGTTATAGATCTCTGTTATGATGATGACTGGAAAAATTTGCTTTGGGAAGCAAGGGTAGGATATACGGTACTTTTATTGTCCTGTTCTTTCTTGTTGAATAATAGAAAAAAAGGAGGGGAATTTAAATTCCTGAATTCATTATTCTCCTTCCTTTTTTGAATTGAATTTACCATTAAACATGATTTTTGTTGAATTCATAATTAACTATAAACTGAACAAATACTGCCTTCTAGGGTCAATTTTATTTTCTTACTCCCAGATCACAACCAGCTGACAGCTTTCCATACTTACTATGGGTTATTACTCTCAGATCTATGGTCTGAGTTATTAATTTTAAGTTACCCCATCCCAGCAATGATCATATTCATAAAACTGTCAAGCTTTTACTATTTCAGATGTCAACAAGTATGATTTAACAAAGAGGCTTTTTATAAACTGAAACAACTAAAATATAAGCTAAAATAATAAGCTAAAAAGCAAAAGCAGCAATGTGAAAGAAACCAAAACTAAAATCCAGTTCAGTAGTGTTATTTAATTAGCAAGTTTTCAAAGTTATGTGCACATTTTAGAATTCTTCATTAGTCATACTCCACTTCCCCCCAAAATAAAATCAGCTTAAACGTGTTGAATGAAAATAAAGGGGACAGTAATTCATGAGCAAATTTCAGATACTGTTTTTCCTAATGCACTGACACCAGTAATGCTGCATTTTTTTGAAAAGGGACACAGAAATTGCATTTTAAAGATATGTGATTTGAGATACATTGGATATATATGTAAGAGTACTCAAATTATTTACAGATTGCCTAGTGATGGTTATGTACCCTCATTATTGACTTAGCCGTCACATAGATACATTTTTGCCATGACAATCTGTCCTTAAACTAGTCCTTCAGCTCTTCCAATGGTGCATTCATGTTGCTATAACTTAATCTACCCATTTTGCTACTGGTCCTCTTCTTTTTTTATGCCACATTTCCCAATATTAGAGCTTTCTCCAGAAAGACAAGTCTTTGCATAATGTATCCAAAGTACGATAATTTGAGCCTGATCACTTAGTGAGAACTCTAGGTTGATTTGTTCAAGGAGCCATTGGTCTGTTTCTTGGCTGTCCTTGGTATATTCTTAGGAGTCCATGCTTAGTGATGGCACTGTCCTATTTAAATGCAATAAAATAAATCATTAAATGAGTTGTTAGTAACTATAGGGTTAGGCTTGTGGGCAGAACAAGATGGAGGGTTCCCAACACAGCTGGATCACCTACTACACTTCATGGTAAGTTAAGATAACTAAGATAACTAAGTTATCTTAACTTAGACAATGGGTAGTTGGGAGGCCATGACATCCAAAGTCCAAACCTGATAAAATTGAAAGACTATAATGAGCCATTTCTCATAGTAGGGCTAAGTCCTGAAGAGATGAGAGCTCAAAATCAAAAAAGGATAATTGTCAAAGAATATACAAAAGAACATGTTTTCTGCTGCTGGATTTCAGATAAATGCATGATGAGAAAAGGCAGCCTCCAGACAAGATCCTGAGCCTGACCTTTTCTATTTACGAAAAGGAGTGACAAAATCCTCTTGGGCCCAACCCCCCTTGGATAGTTCCAGTCGTTTGAGATTATGGCTCTAACTACTCACCCATGGAAGCAGCTCCTTCTCTGAAGGCTTTTTAAGACCAGGAGAGAAAGAGGAGCTGACAGACTGGTTTCACCTGAGGGCAAGTTCCAGACTGATGAATTCTCATCTGGATGGGCTGCTTTTTGTTTCTCCAGCACCTTTTGGCCTGCTTGTGCAAAAGGGAGAGGATGCGGAGGACTTCCCCTCCATGCTGCCTACAGTATCTCAGTGGACTTTATGATTTTATTGCATTGAAATTGGTGGTATAAAAAAACCCAGAAAAAAACTACTCTCCCTTTGGAAACCCCTCTCCTTTTCATAAATGCAAATTTTGGGATGCTGGCAAGGACATTCCTAACTGGGAATCTCCTATTGAACGTATCCAGTTCAACCTCATTTCCTCAAATGCAAAATTACAAGATCCTTTGTTATTTCTGCTACAACAGTGATACAACACCCCTACCCCACCCCACCCCCATTTGCTTCGTTGTT
>JANHJO010004260.1:94913-105345 GCA_032468235.1 Pseudoxyrhopus heterurus
GCCGAAGTTCAGCAAGACTGAAACAGCTACAGGTTTCTTGCCCCCAGAGACCACCCATTTGCTGAAATAAAATGCAGATTTTTTTTTTCCTGGTTAGGGAATAATGGAATTGATGGCTGGGTTCCTCTGTGATCATTACAATTTATTCTTCCTTTCCCTTTCCTCTCCCCCACTGTGCCCTATCCATACCTATAGCCCTTCCCCTGCAAGGCAAGCAGTTTGCAGAAAGAGCATTGAGAATAACGGGAGAGAAATTTTCACCAACTTTCCAAAGGCATATCATGGTTTTAAATGCAGGTTTTTATTTTATTGTGATTTTTAATTGGGTTTTTTTTTTGTACAAATCATAGCTTACAATGAAATCTACTGCTTGATTAATCAAAAAAAAAAATGTTTTTAGCGAGCTCTGCAAGTTTTACTTCATAGGACATATCTTAGAATGGCATCTTGCTGAGCTCTAGGAGGCTTATTTTATAGGACAAGTCTTAGAAGGACAACACAATTGAAGTTCCAGTGACTTTTTCCCCATTTCACAAATATTTCCAATTTGTCTGCATCAATCAGTACACAGCTTCTCACCCTACCCCAGCACAACATTGCTGGCTGGTGGATTTAGGAAAAATGAGCTATCCTGTCACAAGCGATAGGCTTTAGCATTGTATCTATCATCTCCTTCACACTTTAGTGATGTGATGACCCTAAATGAGGGCGATACTTAGAAGTTGCTGTTTTGCATGTGCACACACACAAACACACACACACATATGTACATACAAAGGGTTTTTTGCTGGATAGAAAAGAATTATAGGTGCAACAGTCCGTAAGTTCTCCATATTATATTGTTTCTTTAGCTTCAGGTGGCATCTTTTAGCAGCTATTATCTGTATCGTTATCAACAAAGATAAGATGGCCACTGGAATGAATATTCCAAAGGAGTCAAAATGCCAGGACCATATTTTGTTATTCTGGTGCTGCGTGTGCAACCTTTCTCACAGAATTTGAGAACTTCATAGATTTAAAAACATCACTGAGTCCTTTTGATCCTGGCAGGAATCCAGAATAAATAGGAACATATCAACAGTAAAAACTTTATCAAATATATACACAGCGCACTCATAAACACACATACACACACACAAAACCATATTTAATCAATATAATATATATTTAATATATTGTTATGCTAATCTTGGTACTGATGAGTATCCACGGCTAATTAGCCCAAAGACTCTCCAGAGAAGCTAGTTTCTTTTTTTACCACTTCCAAAAATCCATGAGAAGTTTAAAAAAAAAAAAGAGAGAGAGAAAGAGAGAAAAAAAACTGTGGGGAAGGAAGGAAGTATTTCTTTTTTTTCTTCTTTTTTAAAAATAGCAACTAATAAGATCTGAGCAAGTGGGAGGAGATCCCAGAGGAGAGGATATGGAATTGATTATTGTTACTTGTTATGTCAAATAAGTAAGCATTATTCTAACTGCCCCCCCAAAAGAATCACTTTTTGAATATAACCTCAAGTCAAGGTTCAGAGCCCAATAGCACCAGCATTTTCCTTTCCCAATAGCACCGGCATTTTGCTTGCTGGTATTGAAGCCTACACAGTCAAATACCAAATAATAAAATAAACTCGTCATCATTGGGCAGATTACAGATGTCAACTCTTTAGTGCATATTCAGCACCACATTTGCAGATCATCATTCCGGGAGACGCATTTGTTTCCACTCAGAAACACTGAAACCCAAACTGGGCTGTCTCTGTTTAAAGGTTCCTGTTCCTTTTTTAGCAGCGGTTGCCTAAGGAAGGCTGAGGAGCGTCCTTCCTACCTACTTAGGGGGGTTTGCCCTTAGCTATTGGAGCACGTGGTTGAGGAGGGGTCTTTTCTCAGCAGTAAGAACTGGAAGTGTCTCTGGATTCCTTTCACACCCATTGCAAGGTCTCCGTCTCCTTCCCCACCCCTTCAATCCACCCCTTCCATCCGACAAGAACCGGACATGCACAAGGCTCTGCAGGAAGATGACCAACAGGCCTCAGAAGACAGCTGGTGCCGAGTTCTCACTAGGAGGCCCTCCTTTAGCCAGAAGCACCTTCCAACCTCATTGATATCCTTGGAGTCAGAAACACCTACAGGGTCTTCAGAGGGCTCCAAAGGTTCCCAACGTGCATTCCTGAGACCTCTAGGGAACAGTCATGATGAGGCCTCCAGATTTCGGCAGCTGTCATTGGTTACCTCTTCCAGTCCTTGTGACGCCGCCACCCCCACCAATGGCAGTAGCAAATTGTGTAGCGGCCATGTTCCAAAACAGGTCTTCCCTTGGATGAAAGAAACAAGACACAGCGCCAAGCAGAAGACCAACCTTCCTTTTTCAGGTACTTTCTTTTCACTGTCATCTTCTCCTCCAGGGGAATTCTGGGAGCTGTAGTCAAATATTATCTGGAGGGCACCAAGTTGGGGAAGGTTGGCATAGAGTAGACAATAGCTTTCTAAGTAATTGTTCCTGTGCTGCACTTTAGGCATTTCTTCCATCTCTTTGCACTCACAGATTTTCCAAAGAGCTAAGCAAACCTTAATATACTGTTTCTTGGTGCTACCACATCCAGATCTAGCCGCATACTGGGTGTAGCTTAAGCAGCTAAATTAAGATGTGTGCTTCTAGATGAGTGTGTCTGGAAAATTTTTTGGAAAGTATTTCCATGTTTTTATTTATTTACTTGCATCTAAAGATCGCAAAATTCTAGATTTACTTGAATCTAGAATTGCTGCCACCTGAGTGGAGTTTTGCTTTATAAGACACACATTTTTATTTTACCGCTTGCCCTAATAACACATTGCTTCTTCGTTTTTCACAGGAAAAAAAAAAAGTAAAGTAATACTCATACGACTGAAATTTTTTTATAGGTCTTATATATGTAGTAAGCACAGGCAGTCTTTGACTTTTGACTGGTTGCTTAGCAACCATTTGAAGTTCCAACGGACCCCCCTCAAAAGATACTTATGGCCCAGATTTGAACATGGCTACCCCACCCCTGCAGACACATGATCACATTTTGGATGCTCAGAACTGGCCCACACTTACAGCTGGTTGCAGCCTTCCACAGTCATGTGACTACGATTTATTACATTTTTGCGGGAAACCAACATTTACTTCTGGTTTCCAGCAAAACATGCCCATTGTGGACAATGGGTTCACTCAATGACCATGGCGTTTGCTTAACGACTGTGGTATACCATGGCATTTGCATAATGACTGCCACAAAAAAGGTCATGAAATTGGGTGCCCTCTAGTGATGACCTGCTTAACGACTGTCCTAACTAAAGACCCTAATTCCAGGCTTAATTCCAGTTGTAATTTGAGGACTATCTGTATTACATTTTGGAAAACCTTTTTGATTAGCTACTCATTAAGAGTGTGGTAACAAATAACATGATCTAGACACACAGCGGGGCAGAACATTGAAAGTATAAATAGATAGATAGAACATTTCCATTTTCTGTAAAGGTTAAACAGAAAAAAGGTTTTTTTTTAAATGATGTCCATAAGAACTCAGAAAGTTCCTTTATGGTACTGAAGAGTTTTCAGCTTCAGACTTTTAGTAGAAACTTACCATTTTAATGAAGCACACATGAATCCTAATAAGCACTTTTCTCCAATACTCGTTGTCTCGTATTGGTCCTGGCTCTTTGGTACCAGTTTATAAGTTTGTCCTGGGCTTTTTCTTTTTCTTAAAACAAGTTATAGTAATCCCACCCCACCATAAATTACAGCAGGTGTGACATTAGGAATATGCAGTCATTCTGGTTTAGCTGAATGAATATGGGCAATCATTTTGATGATTTTAAAAAGTGTCAGGGCTAGACAACATGAAAAACAAAATAACCAGTGGCCGTTGCCTATGATGGGTTTATGCTACAAGTAGGATCAGAGGCAACAAAACTCCGTATATGACTAAATAAGGCGTAGTTCAGCTAGAGAGCTCTTTTTCAAATCTCATGATGTTTCTGAAGTACAATGAAAATGAACAAACAACCATTCTTTGCAGAGTACTGGAACAAGATATCTTCAGAGGAGGGGAGATCCTTTGGTATCACTGGAAATATTTGCAAACACATTATTTGGAATTCTGGTTCAGTTCTTACCAAATACATACACATACATGCAGACCTACATTCCAGACATATTGTACATTCTAATGATATCTTGCTGGGCTCAAAACGTTAAGATGGAAAGTACAGATAGTCCTTGACTTACGACCACAATTGAGTCCAAGATTTCTGTTAAGTGAGACATTGGCTAAGTGAGTTTTGCCCTATTTTGTGACTTTTCCGCCCACAGTTATTAAACGAATCACTGCAGTTGTTAATAGCGGAGTTCTTAAGTGAATCTGGCCTTCCCCATTGAGTTTGCTTATCAGAAGGTCGCAAAAGGTGATCACATGACCCTGGGACATGGCAGCTGTCATAAATATGAGTCAGTTGCCAAGCACCTGAATTTTGATCACGGATGCTGCGATGGTCATAAGTGTGAAAAATGTTCATAAGTCACTTTTTTCAGTGCCATTGTAACTTCAAACGGTCACTAAACGAAGTTATAAGTCAAGAACGTCTGCTTATGATGTCTGGTTTCTACCTCCATCTCAAATGATGTGGCTGGAATTCAACCATTCTGAGACTTGTTTTCAAATTATCCAGTGATCTGAATGCAGTCCATCGGAAATTTTTGACTGAGACAATCTACAAGTAGTCCTCCACTTACAACCATTAGTTTAGCATTCTAAGTTGCAATAGCACTAAAAAAGTTACTTTACTCCAGTTCTTACACTTATGATCATTGCAGCATCCCCCACAGTTTACATGATCAAAATGCAGGCACTTGGCAAACTGACCTTTATTTACAATGGTTGCAGCATCCTGGGGTCATGTGATTACCATTTGCAACCTTCTCAACTGACTTCCGATGAGCAAAGTCAACGGAGGAAGCCTGATTCACTGAACAACTGCATGACTCACTTAACAAACTAAAGTGATTTCCTTAACAACTGTGGCAAAAAAGCCCAACTATGGATTAAAATCAGGTAAAGTAAAGTCTTCCCCTGTCCAGTTGTATCCATCTCTAGGGGAGCAGTGCTCATCTCTGTTTCTTAGCTGTGGGAACCAGCGTTGTCTGAAGACACTTTCCATGGTCATGTAGCCAGCTTGATTATAAGCCAAAGCACACAGAAAATTCTTATCTTCCCATTGAAATGGTACCTATTTATCTACTTGCATCTGCATGCTTTCGAACTGCTAGGTGGGGCAGGAGCTGGAGCAAGGAACGGGAGCTCACGCTATTGTGCAGCGCTCAGGTTTCGAACCTGGACTGTCAGCTTTCCAGTGTTTAACCACTGAGGCATCAGGTACGACTCACTTAATGTCTGCCTTGCTTAGCAAATTTGGGAAATTCTGATCCCAACTGTGGTTGTAAGTTGAGATCTACTTGTACTTGTAAACAAATACTGTACAGGGAAAACTTTGTCTACACTATTTATTACTTTTATCTGGCAGCATTTCACTGGCCCAGTAATGAAATAATGATCACAACTTGTTTCCTAGCTTTTTAATCCAAGAGTGAACAGCATGTGCTGGTATTTTTCATGCTAAGCCATTAGTTTGGCTTAACACACCACATGAACATGTTCATCATTCAGTTATGTGTAAAGTTAATACACATATATGGGTGTGAGCAACATTGCGTAGCTGTTACATGACATGCCCCGTTTCTGTGTTGATTTCGGTAGGATGAATATTCTGCAAGGCGATGAATTTGTTCAGAATGCAGAATGGTTAGGGTTCAAGCTGAACTGAATGTTCATTCCATTTATTTAGACAGCAGCTCTCCATCAAGTTTTGCCTCTTCCAAGAGAATTCGCACAGCCTACACCCAAACGCAGCTGGTGGAACTGGAAAAGGAGTTTCATTTTAACAGGTACCTCTGCCGGCCCCGCCGACTGGAAATGGCCCAGCTTCTGAGGCTCTCCGAGAGGCAAATCAAGATCTGGTTTCAGAACAGACGAATGAAGTACAAGAAAGACAGCAGGGTCAAGGGCGCCATCTTGGCATCACCCAATAACCGCCTTGAAGTAGGTGACTATTATGGGCATGTGGAGGCCGACTACGAGATAGCCCCATCGAATTCATGCAGCAAATCCTTGGAAGAGATTGACAGTTCAGCAGGGTACACAGGTCCTCTCTGTAACAGCCCTGTGGCTTCAATCTCTTTGGACTATGGCCCTTTCTTTGGACCGGGAGAAAGCCATCCTTATGGACTTCCAGTTCTGCAAGGGAGCCCAAGAGCAATGGGAGAAAATTACCTGGGAAATGTGCCCGGGGCTGACTCTTTCTTCAGCTACCCCAATTACTCCTCTGGAAACCTGGAGTACAGCTGTGCTGCTGAAATCCCAAGCCTTCCCCAGCTTGGGCCATCCAACTCGTATCCCATTTACACAGATTTAACAACACATCCTGTGCCTCAGGGAGATTCTCAGGGACCTGTAAATCTTATGCATCTGTGAGAGCTGCCTGGACGGAAGCAGAGCAGGGGAAATTGCTACAGTCCTATTATCTCATTAAAACAAATACCTCTAAGTGCAACCAACATTATTTCTCCCTCTCTCCCTGCCTACCCATTACCTCCTATTTATTTAACTGTATTGAAGTAAAATTTATTGGCCAGGGAAAGGTAGAAGCCACTGTTGGATGTTTTACTCAAGGAAAGACCTGTTTGATTTTTAATAGTAATAATAATAATAAAACACCATCAAGCAACAGCATCTGCCTATCTTGGGGATAGGACTCAATGGGTGGATAAAAATGCCAACTCCAGTCTAAACATCTGGCTGTCTGTGCAACAGACCTTAATAATACCAGTACTACTAATAATAATCTGGTCCGTTTCTTGCATGAAACACATGTTCTAATATACTTTTATGAAAGACTGGATCTCAGCCATTCAGTAGCAGAAACAGCCATTTACCCCCAGGTGGGGGAAGGAAGTCTCATCTCAGTTATTTTCATTTTCCAGGCATTGCTTTCCCTAAAATTAAAGTAATTAAAATTAGATAATTCCAAGCCTCCTTCTTTTTGCCTAGCCTATTTGAGAAGCTCGGGGCCTTCCTTTTTATTCCATTTATCTACAGGGTGGAACCTTCCTTTGTCACTACAGTCATCTTGCCCTAATGGCAGGGATCTTTACAAGTTCAATGGGCAAACACAGACAACGTTTTATTAACTAATTGCTTGCTACAACATGCATGTAACTGAAGGCAGAGTAAGAAACTGAGGGCCCTTTAGCAAAAAACTAGACCCCAGGAATTGAAGCAGTAGCAGCAGGCAGGAGAATTAACCCTTTTCTCCCTTTTTTAAAAGTCTGACAAGATATGATGGAAGTTCTCTTCTCTTGGCAAGTTGTTTAGGAGCTTCTAAGTGTTTACCCGGAAACCTCAGTGGAAATGTAGACTTACATGTCTTCTTTTTTTTTTTTCTCCTTTTCAAGTTTTTATCCTTTCCTTCTGGTCTCTTTCACCGAGGAACCAGTCTCAGGATGCAGAAGATGCTAGGAAATGTCCTTTCTATCCACGAGGAACCAGTGGGGCTCAATTGAAATGAAATTTCACTTGAAGACTCCCCTGAATTTGGTCATTGCAAAGGAAAATCTGCAGGGGTGGATAGCAGGTCTAAATTCTTTTTACTGAGAACACCCCCAGGTAAAATGAAAAACCCCAACACAGGTTAGAATAGCCTCTTAAACCCCACTCTCCTGTTTTGTTATTATCTGCCTCCTATAAACATCTTCAGACAAGACTAATGCTTCTGCAGCAGAGATAGCTGGTTGTATATTTTCCTACCTTTTTTTTTTTAATCTTTTCTCCCCAAGCCCAGCTGACCTTAAGTGCCTAGGATGTAAGCAGCCAACACTGTTCCAAACCAACTTAACCTTAAAGGCCCATTTTTTTTTGAGAGAGAGAGAGAGTGTATTCCATTTCTGTGGAGAACAAGGCCTTCCTAAAGCACCTCGTAAAAATCTGAAAGTACACGTTTGTATTTTAAACACCTTAAAAGAAACCCACGCAAACATCTCTTGTGAAACAGTGATGCCGTAAACTCTTTACCTGCTGTCCTGGGATTCTTGGCTGAGCGAATGGCTGCAAGCCCCGGTCATTGTCTCACTATCCGAAGCAGAATTGAAAGAATGCATCAGAAGGAGGAGAGCCGACCGGCTGCTGCGAGCCACACTTTTCGCTACACGTTACACATCACTGTTGGTTTATTTTTAACGATCGCTTGGCTCTCTGGCATCTATTTTAATGTAGTGTTTTGATACTGGAAATAAAGAGACTTTTAAAAACCGCACCAGGAGATTTTCTTGGCCTAGCTCTCCTCCATGAACACTGCTCTGTTGTTCTTAGAATCACTTTGCCATCTTGTAGTATACGAAGGGCTGGGCCTCACCCTTCCCTCACCCCCATTAATCATTGAGACAGCACATACTTCAGAAGGCCTCTAGCTCTTTCATCTCCCAGTTAGTATGCAGCTCTGAAGCTTAGTTGGCTTGTACGGTTCTTCCCCCCCCCCCCCACACACTCCCTCCACAACTGGCCCCTGCCTTCCATTAAACAGCTTCCATTTCCGGAGACGACAGCGTAAGCTAGACTTTCCAGGCTCCCTTCTGCCCAGCGCGGAGTGTTAGGTGTAAGGCTTCAACACAAGGAGGGAAAGCCTATGTGGCAAAAAGACCCAGCTTCTACAGCGTGTGGGAAAATGGAGGGCCGTAACAGAAGTCCTTGTGCATCAAAAAATATCTTTCTCACCCCCGTCTGTTCTTTCTCCATTTGATGTAAAAATAACCGCTTTTGATTTTGTTTCCTCAAAGAAGAAGCGAAAAGGTGGCATTATCGTTAGGGTTCAGTTGTGGAATTGCACTCCTCCTAGTTACAGGTGGTCCTCAACTTACAGTTGAACCCAACATTTCTGTTGCTGAGCGAGACAGTTGTTAAGTGAGTTCTACGGCTTTTCTTACCACCGTTCTTAAGTTAATCACTACTGTTGTTAAATTAGTAACACGGTTGTTAAGTGAATCGTCTTCCCCATTGACTTTCCTTGTCAGAAGGTCGCCAAAGAGGATCACATGACCCCAGGACACTACAACTGTCATAAATATGAATCAGTTGCCAAGCATCTGAATTTTGATCACCTGATCATGGGGATGCTGCAACGGTTGTAAGTGTGACAAATGGTGGTAAGTCACTTTTTTCAGTGGCATTGTACCTTTGAATGGTGACTAAACAAACTGTTGTAAGTTGAGGACTATCTGTATAAGAAGGTCAGAATGCACATGGATATCTGAATAATAGAATAGCAGAGTTGGAAGGGGCTTTGGAGGTTTTTTAGTTCAACCCCTGCTCAAGCAGGAGACCCTATACCATTTCAGACAAATGGCTGTCCAATCTCTTCTTATCTCTGGTCTTTCACTTCCAATCATTTCTCTGGATGTCTGTAACCTCTCTGGCTTCCCACATTTCCATAAAATTATAAGAAAATACTCCCATGGGAATTTCTTCAAACTGGATAGCCAGGGAAGATACACAATTATGGAACGATACCAAGTTGAAAAAAGAAAGTACAGCACTCCCTACTTTCACAATAATATAAAAGTGGCTACCCTTAATTTTACAACACCCTGTAAATTAATTAGAGAAACAGAAGACTTTTTTTTTCTGCAGAAGAAAGACTACTAGGAAATTCTGAAGAGTATTAAAAGTAAGAAAACCATCTAGCTTTAAGCTTCACTCTTTCAAAACAATTATTATTTCTTATTTGCTAACTATTGATTTCCTTTAGTTCAATAGCGTAAACACTGAAAAATGTGAAATGTTATTATAAAGATAGTTAAGGTTAAAAGTCTTGCACCTGCTGTTATCAAGCATCATTGCTGCTGATGCTGAAAATTTCATTTTATATCTTAGGAGTAAAAAAAGGAATCAGAATTTAAACTAAATAGTTGAATTTTAGTTTTCCATTATGAACATTAGCCAAAGTTTAATACTTCTGAGTGGTATTGATTCTAACAGGAAAGATATTCCCAACGAAAACAAAGGAATTTCTCATCAATTTGACTGGATCAGTTCCCTCACATAGTTTTTACTCCTATTAATGAAATTGAAAGGCAAAACTGTTAAGAATAGCTCCTTAAAGCAAAATTTCCCTACCTTTAAACATTTTTAAATGTTTTCTTTTCTACTTTGTCAGTCTAAAAGTAGCGTATATACTCGAGCATAAGCCGACCCGAATATAAGCTGAGGTACTTAATTTCACCCATGAAAACTGGAAAAACTTATTGACTCGAGTATAAGCCGACCCCAATATACAGTAAGTCAAAATGCTATAAGCAGGTTAAAGGAATCCA
>JANHJO010004260.1:142693-153625 GCA_032468235.1 Pseudoxyrhopus heterurus
CTGACATTGTAAACCGCTTAGAGAGGGTTGCAAGCCCTGATAGGCGGTATATAAATACAATGCTATTGCTATTGCTGACAGGAGACAAAGGCTAGCAACAGAACAAAAATCTAGAACTAACAGGGCAGAGTGTGCCACATGTCAGGGTGAGGTTTGGCTTCAAATGCAGCAGAGAATAGGAGCTACTTAGGTATACATTAGGGACGGGATGGCTCAGTAGTTAAAGATGCTGAGCTTGTCAGCTAGAAAGCTGAAAGTCTGTGTTCCCAAGTGTCAAGAAGTAGGGTGAGCTTCCATTACCTGTGTTCAGAGTTTGACTCGCCTGCTTAGGTGAGTTGCAGAGCAGAAGCAAAAAACAGTCACCTGATGGCAATTTGTAAAAACACAGTAACACTATATTATGCAATGTTACACTTACGCACAGCAAAAAATAAGTCGAATTTACAGTGAGGTCAAAATACGGTATGTTGAGTTATCCAGCAAAACATAGTCCAGGGAGTATTCAAACAGTCTTGTTATCCATAATCCAAGGTCAGCACATGATCAGTCTGAAGGAAATAGTAATACAGTTTCTCACTACTACTAAACACACACTAACCTCCTTCTCTGCAGTTCCTCCAACCCACAAAAACCACACCTAAGCTGGAGATACTTATCTGCAGTTTTGGCTACCTTAAACATCCAATCAGGCAGCTCACTTAATTATCATACATTATCATTACAGTCATTACTAAACCACAGCTTTTCTTAAACAAACACAGTCTTAAAGAAATATGTTACATTTTCAGTGAACTAACTTACTCAGCTTAGTTTGCCTGGCCCAACCAGTTAGGAGGCTTTAACAATATCCTAACATTCTGCCCCAGCTCCTGCCCACCTAAGAGTTTGAAAGCATGCAAATGAGAGTAGATAAATAAGTATCAATTCAGTTGGAAGGGAACAGCATTCTGTGCACCTTGGCGTATAGTCATGCTGGCCACATAACCATGGAAATGTCTTCAGACAACGCTGGGTCCCTCAGCTAAGAAACAGAGATGAGCACCAATCTCTAGAGTCGGACATGACTGGACAGGGGAAAACTTTACTTTTGCCATTAGGTATATGTTGCAATCCTTTGGGAAGTTTGCATCATGTTACATTTTCTATCTATATTTAATCCTAGGACATCAGATTATGTCTACTGAAGTTCTTTTTTATTTCTCATAACTCCTTTTAATTGGTCATGGAGAAATAGCGATTGAGCTTTGAAACTGCCTAGGGAAGTTGACTAGGTCTTCTCAGCCTAGGGGCTACATTTCATGTTATAGGTAGTCCTTGGGTTATGACAACAACCAGGACTGAGGAATTCCGGGAGTTGAAGTCTTAAAGTTGCCAAGTTTGGAGACCTCTGCTATAGGGCATTGCACGCCAAAACAACTAGATACAAGGAGAGTTTCCTCCCCACCCCTCATGTCATCACTCTGCTAAACAATTAATTCCCACAACACTGTCAAACTACCTAGTAGGGCTGCGTTACTATTATCTTTCTCATCTTTCCTCTTACCTATTTCCTCATCTTCTTATGACTATAACTTTGTTGCTTGTATCCTATGATTTATATTAATTGTTTTCTTTCGTATCCTAGTATGATTTATGTAGATTGCATAGTATCCTATGACTAACACTGTGTGTTGTAACTTATGATTTGTGATTAATGCATTTTATGATGATTATGATCATGATTTATCACTTGTTGCTTGTATGTGCTTTGAGAGCTTACACACCAGAGACAAATTCCTTGTGGGTCCAATCACACTTGGCCAATAAACAGTTTTCTAAATCCATTGCCATATGCCATCTATGCAATTTAAGTGATTTCCCCCCTAAAATTGTTTTTGGCCCTTGAGGAGGAAATGCATTGGCATATACCCTACTGTACTACCTTTTGACAGATAAGAAGAAGCTCTTCGGGAGCCAATTTGATTGAGAATTATGAAATACAAAACTCTTCCTCGCCAATGGCTGCTTTTTAAACAGAAAATTGTGTTGGAAATTCTATGATCTGATCTCATGACATAACATGATGCAGTTTGGCCCCGAGTCATAAACTCTAACCATTACCAACACTGCCTTCTTGTGCTCTTATGTATGCACCTCCAGTAACTCTCAAAACAACCTATGAAATCAGATCGACAGTATCGCTTGGATTGTCCTGCACCGCCGTCACATATCTTGGACAGGCAGAAGTTCTAATGAAAACTTTCGAAGCGGCTAACGTGTGCAGCGCTGCCTGCGAAACCAGAACTTTCCGTGGCTTCAAAGACCCTTTTCCAGCCCTACCTGCAGATGTCGGAGCCTGAACCTGTGACCTTGCATGCAAAACAGGTGTGCTGCCCCTGAGCTACATCTCTCATATAAACCTCCTTGAGATCTAATCTCGTCGTTCAAGAAGATGGACTGGAAGCTATTGCTCCCTGGGCCTTGATGAAGGCAAAAGAAAAGTCTTTGGAGAAATGTACCCACAAATGGATCAAAGTAAAATGTGTTTCCATAGAGTGTGTCATTTGATAATGAAAATTACAGGTTCTAGAAGTGCCCAAGGGTGCAAAGAGAGGGCCTATCAACATGTGACACTAAACACATTGCTACCTATTACTTCAGAGAGCGGTTGTCTTTTTAATAGAAAGCACAAAGGTGGGGGGAAGAGTGGAGGGTTTTTTCTTTTTACATTTACAATAAAACAGACAGAGGAGTGATGTTATTCTCTACCCCTTGTTAAAACCTCTATGAAGATTTACCGGCAGCACCTTTAGCAGTAGGGAAAAAAGTCCCATTGATGCCCAGGGTGAGCGAGTTATTCTTATTGAATGAGCTTTTAGAAGAACAGAAGTTTGGAAGCATCTGTTTACATTTTGGGATTTCAAAAGGAAGGGGATGCTGTGTTCTGATCACATTCCTAATCTAAGTTACTAGCATTGGTCACTATGGGAAAAGGTTTGTTGGCGTGGAATTGGAGGAACCAGAGGCAAAGTTCTTCCTGTCCGATAGAGAAATATAGGAACCTGCTTTATACCAAGGCAGACTATTTGACTGCCTATGCCTTTATCATTTGCCCTGCCCAGTAAATGTTTCCTAGATCTCAGAGAAGGATTTTTCTCATCACTTTCTCATCACCATCACTTTCTTTCTATGCATTTAACATGACTATGGAGTTGTTCATTGCAGTGAAAGGAAGAGGAAGAGCCAGTCTTTGTGGCATCCACTTTTTCTCTACTCAAAGCATTCTTATTCTGTGCAATATCTCAGAACTTTCCCCAAGAGTTTACTTAAGATTCCCAAGCCCATACAGACAGAACATGAAATGAAACAGAGAAGGAAGAAGAACACAAAAGGACTCCAAAATCAGTTCTTATACAGTAGTTCAGAGAGAGGAGAAGGGAAATTTTTGTTTTTTCTCCTTGGGTGGATTATTTCTCTCTCACACACACTTCCTCTTAAATCAATTGTAAATCTCTCTCTCTCTTTATCATCTATCTATCTATCTATCTATCTATCTATCTATCTATCTATCTATCTATCTATCTATCTATCTATCTATCTATCTCAACCTACTTATCTACCTATTTACTTACTTGCCTAATGTATGATGTCCTACCATTCTGGAGGGAACAGAAAATCACTGGCAATATATTTGGCTTTTCCTAATCTGCTGTGTCACTGTTTCTCAGCAACTTTCAGATGCGTGGACTTCAACTCTCAGAATTCCTCAGCCAGCTATGCTAGCTGGGGAATTCTGTGAGTTGAAGTTCACACATCTGCAAGTTGCTGAGGTTGAGAAACATTGTGCTATGTAGTTCCACTCTCCATCCACTGTCCCCCATCCGCACCAAGTCTGCAGAGTTTCAAATGCTTGTTTGCCCTCACAAAAAAGCCTTCAGAGATCGCACAGCAAAAGTTTCTGATGGTCAAATTAGAACAAGCTCGTGGTATGGAGAGAGTGGGACAGATAGAATTAAACCCACTGTCCTCATCCATCCATCCCTGCCCTCTCTGTAATCAATTTCTTCTAGAGCTGGTACCTCCACCCGAGCCACAACTTCTATTGAGTCCATGTTACATGTCTTTCCCCACAATTTGTCTTTGTCCTATTCCTCCCTTAAGATCAAGCACTACAAACAGTTCCTTTACTTCCTTCATAATACCCACCTTACTTCATAATGTTTCTGTCTGTCACCTCAAAATGGACATGGATTGTAAAGCTGGGTGATATTCAAAGTGATGCTGAGTTTTTTCCAACCTGGAGAAAATTTTCTGAACGGGTCCTATAAAAACTGTCTTGTAGAAAACCAGCATGGACTAAAGCATAGCTATCAATCCGAGCTTATATAGCTTTTATAATGGTGAGCCGTGATACCACAGTGGTTAGAATGTAATATTGCAGGCTAATTCTGCCAACTGCCAGAAGTTTGATTGTCACCAGCTCAAGGTTGACTCACCTTTCTATCCAGCTTGGTAAAAGGAGGACCCAGATTGTTGGGGGCAATATGCTGAATCTGTAAACTGCTTAGAGAGAGCTGTAAAGCACTGGGAAGCGATATATTAGCCTAAATGCTATTGCTAGGTGCTTTTAGTTTTCATGGTCTTCTTAAAATGCAAGCAGGCCAGTGTTAACTCTTCTATCATACCTACCGAAACATTCATTATTGTTGTTGTGGTTGTGGTTGTGGTTGATGCTGTTGCTGTGATTACAATTTCAACTTTTTAAAAAGATCCATATTTGACTGTAATGTGACCAGCAGCAAATTTACTCAGTGAAAAACATATAGGAATGGCTTACTCCTCTGAAATGAGCAAGGCAGCCCTTGTATTGGAAGGAATACCTTGCCTGTCATTCCCAACTTGTAAAGACATGTATGGTTTTCTTTAGAACAGGAGACAGGCATCTTGTTCCCTCTCTAGAGACTTCAACTTACGGTGGGCTGTATGGAGATGGATCAGGAACACAGATGCCAACTGGAATATCTTTAATACCTTCTGTTCTTTCATTGCGCAGGGAACAGGGGAAGCAGCCAGGGGATTTAACATTTCTTCATTTAAGTATTCAGTGCCAATGACTTTAAATGAGACATAGAGATTGCTACTAAATAAATCAGTGGCGCTCTCCATTTTGCGGCGTGCTCCTGACGCTGCCTTTGATGGACAGTTATTGAAAGAAATCAGGACAAGGATCTTTCCCTCCTTTTAAATGCTTCTAATATGAATCGCTCTCAAGGTAACCATTACTATCTCTTAAAAACATTTTATTACGAGGGCAAGTGTATGTTTTAGCAATGCTCAGATGGCTACTTAATGTCATGTTTATCCCAGGCCAGACACTCTCCAAAACAAATGAGAGTTTTAAGATCAAGCTTTCCTTTTTGTTTAATGGAGCTAAAGTTGTTTAAATCATCCACTTCCATATAAACGTTTCACTTAAAACAAGCCGACCTATTCCTCTCCATTAAAAGTTCATTCATCACAAGGGTTTCAGCAACTTTCAAAGAGGAATTGGACATCTCTGCGGAGTAGAAAGAAATAGCTAATAGTTTTACAGACCCAGGAACAGAATGTGAAACCTCTTTTGCCTCAGGGCTGGATCTCCAATCAAGGGATCTCATCAAAGGCTGCACATTCCTGCCCCACAAAGGCTTCAGATGTTCTCTCACATGTGAGCCCAGGACAGGATATTGTGTCAGTATCACCATATGTGCAACCCCATGCGGTGTTACATTTGGCAAGGACCATCTCTAATAAAGTCTAACAACACTGGACATTTGTCAGCAACTTGGGAGGGTAATGAAGTCCACAAATCCAGCAAGCGTCTTAGATCACATTTCTCATATCCGCATGTATAATTCATGTTCAGAGAGAAGACTTCCAGATATTTCCTGGATCGAGAGATGTGCTTGTTCAGCATGGATACATATCTGATGTTGATATGATGCAGAAACAGGCAGGAAGTATGATTGACAGCCGGTCAATAAATCAATACATATAGGCAGGGGTGGGTTCCTACCGGTCTAACTACCAGTTTGGTGGTTGTGTGCTTTGTGTGTGCATGCGCACATGTTCAAATAAAAAAGGGGGATTCTTACCATTGCTGCAATTCCAGAGAGTCAGCACAGCTGATAGGTGGTATTTGCGCTTCCACGCCAATCAGCTGTACTTAAACTGAAGGGAATAAAGGTAGGTATAGAGCAGGGGCAGGTGGGAGGATCCAGCGTCATTTCCAATAGAACTGGTTCACCCAATCCGGTTGTTCCATAACAACCGGTTCAGGCGAACTGGTGCGAACCGATAGGAACCCTCCCCTGTACAGGGCAATGACCCTGGAACTGTAGTCCTTCATACTCCATGTAGAAGTGAGAGTAAATGGCGTTCTGCATGTAAACAGATACACCTGTAACATCTGATTTACTGTATTTCAGAATGTATGGTAACATAATGTACATTACCATCTAAAGAAGCTGCTCCTCACCCCACCTCCAGTATCTAATAATAATAATAATAATAATAATAGCATTAGATTTATATACCGCTTATCAGTGCTTTTTTCAGCTCTCTCTAAGCGGTTTACAGAATAGGCATGTTACCCCCAACAATCTGGGCTCTCATTTTACCGACCTCAGAAGGATGGAAGGCTGAGTCAACCTTGGAGCTAAAAGGCAATCAACTCCAGAGTCTAAGGACTCTTCCAGACATGGGTATATAGATTCATTAAAGGGCTCCTTTCTCACATCCAACACTGAAGTCAATAGGCACAGATTAATCATGAGGTCCTGGGGTCGCCTTGCTTCCATTGCATGATTTGGCACTAACAGAGAACCTCTGCTTGGTAAGAACCACATGACTAGAAGGTTGATGTCAGGATAGCTGTGACCATACACATCCAGTGATGGGTACAATGGGTACATGTGAGGAGGGAGGGGGGAATTTACACTCATTGACAAATCTACACCACTACTGAAAGGGCTTTTCAATGACTCCAGACTGCCACTGCATTTCAGCATTTTGGTTTCTTCCAGGTGGGCAGAATTTCACAATATTTAGATAGGTTGCTTCACTGAGAGGCTGGGGAAATTACATTTGTGTGTATGCAGTTACACATGTACCCATACAGGTAGCCCACAGCTTATGACCGGTCGCTTAGCAACCATTTGAAGTTACAATAATTCACCCCCCCCAAAAAAAACCTACTTACAACCCAGTTAGGAAGCTCCAATATCTGCTCTACCCCACCCCACAGTCACATGACTGCATTTTGGGCATCTGCGTTTACAACTGTTTGCAGTACCCTGCAGTCCTGTGACAGCAATTTATTATGTTTTTGCCAAAAACTGGATGTCTACGTCTGGTTTCCAGCAAAAACTGTCCCATAGCGAACAATGGGTTCACTTTACGCCCCTGGTGTTCCTTTAACAACCGTAGCAAAATAATAATAATTAAATCGCATAGTGACCAATTTTATGATTGTCACAATCATAATTGCAGGCTCATTGTCCTAACTCAAGGACTACCTGTAGATATACACACAATATTCTACAAACGGGCTTCTAGGAGGGAGGATTTTCCTCTTTTAGTGCTTCAGATGCAGATTGCTGGGATTGAAGAGAAACAGGTCCCTCACTTCCCCCAACAACTGAATTCAACTTTGGTTTCCTCAGGGGTTTTGATTAGACTCACGAGAAGGAAGGGGAGCAAGGAGTTTCCTTGTTTCTCCCAGTAGAGCTGGGGAAGAAGAAAACACTGTTGAGTAGAGTCACTGGGATGAGGAGAAGCCTCTTTGCTCTCTCCTAAACCAGATGCATGCTTTAGCACAGGGGTGTCAAACTCTATTTCATTGAGGGTCGCATCAGGGTTGTGTTTAACCTGGGGGGAGGCAGAAAGGTGTGGCCAGCTTAATGTCACTCGTGTCGGGGGCACCTGTGGTGGCCAAGTGCTAAGGCAGGACTTCCCTCAGACTCTCCCTCACTCTCATTATAATCTTCCTTCCTTCCTTTTCTTCTTTTTCCTTCCCTCTTCATTCTCCTTTCTTTTTCCATCCCCTCTTTCCTTATTTTTCCTGCCTTGCTCTCTTCCCATCTTCCCTTCTTCTTTTTGTCTTTCCTCTTTCCCTTTCTCCTTTCCTGTCCCTTCTTGCATGCTCAAATGCAAAAGGGGAAACGTTCCTTTTTGTTTTGTTTTTAGTTTGTTTTGCTAGCCCTCTCCCAGTGAAAATGGAGCTCAAGAGATCTGGCCCATGGGCCTTGAGTTTGACACCTCTGTTTTATTGTAAGCTACTTAAAGGTAAAGGTAAAGGATTCTCCTGTCCAGTTTTATTCGACTCTAGGGCGGTGTTCATCTCTATTTCTTAGCCAAGGGAGCCAGCAATATCTGAAGATACTTCTGTAGTCATGTGACCAGTGTGACTATATGCCAAGGAGCACAGAACATTGTTACCTTTTGACTGAAGTGGTACCTAATTATCTATTTGTATTTGCATGCTTTCAAACTAGTAGGTTGGCAGGAGCAGGGGCGAGTAATGAAAGCTCACCCCATTGTGCAGCGCTCGAGCCTCTAATCCCTACTGTCAGCTTGCTAGCTGACAAACTTAGCTATAGTCATGTAAAAGTGAGATGGGCTGCTATGCAAATTGAGCAAATTAATAAAATGCTGTCACTAATGACCAACTGGGTGGAGCCAAGGAAAATCACAAGCAAGGATAAAATGGCCCTCTTACTACTCTTGTGCAGGCACATATACATTTATTTCTTGATGTATTTTTTCACTATATAGTAACTTCCCTGGTTCTTCATTCAAAATGATTCTAAGCAGTTTACCAGTTAGATACCAGTGCAATAACAAACAAGAGAGCAATCCTATTGAACAGTGAACCCCAAAATTTTGGCACCAGAGACCGGTTTTGGGTATGATAATTTTTCAGGGACTAGGAGGGGGGGAGGAGCACACAACCTAGATCCCTTGCAAGCACAGTTTTTTGTGTGGCCTGGTTCCTAACACACCACCGACCAGTACCAGTCTGTGGCCTTGGGGTTGGGGACCCTACTATAGAATCAAACATTTATCCAGTGCCTCTCAATGTTCAGGAAACCACCACATTGGTTCCTTTAAAGCCCTTTGAAAGAGCCACATGGCTACCAACTTTCTAAACACCATCCAGGAAGAGGACAACTTCACCTCCGAAGTTTAGTTCATCCATAGGAAGGGTTTCTAACCACAGTCAGGGATTGTTTCAGAGTCCCCTCATTAAACTTCTCAACAGGTATAGACTGTACACGTGCTTTTTCTATTAGCATATATTAAATGGGCAAATTCTGAGCACACAGAAACAAATCAGCAGCCAGTGCAGGTCACACACACAGCACAGGAGTGATAGGATTTTTAACAGGTAATTGTTATAAACGATTGGTCAATTGCATTCTCTACCAGTTGAAGTTTCTACTCGGTTTGCAAGTTCAATGAAGAAGTGGCATATAGTAAAATCTGTGGTCTATCTTATGCAAAGTCTGTAAACACAAAAACAGCTTTCATTTTAGTGGGTTGCAATATTTTGGAGGGAAGAGATAGGGAAAACCCCATATTTAGAACAATTATGCTTTTGTGAATCAGGACTCATTAAGTCTATCACTGTCCATTTTGTATTCAAAATGTTCTTCCTCAATACTCACAAGTTGGAAAGGTGTACAGGACAAACCTATGCATGTGTGATTATTATTGTTGTAATATAATCTCTTCATAATATATAGAATCTTAATTTACCATTAACAAAACCCAATAGCTCAGACAAGGCTATTCCTATACTCTTGGATATTTAGATGGTTTAATTTATGGTCATTTGTTTTATCTTAATCTTGATAGTACTACATTGGATTTTTACTTCACAAGTTTTTATATTTTTAGTTTTATGCTAGTCAACATTTTTGTAAATAGATCCTAGTGTTGTAAATTTTGTAAATAGATCCTATAATGTTACAACTATGTATTAATAATGTTAGCTTTTAGGTGACTTTCCTACTTTATGCTTCAGAAATTTAATTATTACTAGAATGTTGTAAATCTTATTGTTTTTAGGGGGTTATGAATGAAATAAGGATTTGAATTTAGCTATTAGTAGCTTATCTTAAATGTATGCTGCTATTGGTCAAGTAGGTGATTAACAGCTGTCAAGCCTACTAGTCATTAATAGTCCATTGCTGTATGAATTTCTGTTTGAAAACTATCCACATTGACCATTACAATAGATGGCACTAAATTCTGCAATTTAATTAAGTGTGGAGCAAAGGAGCATTTCTCTTTATTAGTATTGAATTACCATCCATTGATGTCTGATAGGGTCATCTAACATTGTGTAACAGAAAAATTATCTCCGTCAACACTCGCTAGGCCAGCGGTTCTTAAACGGTTTGAACCAATTACAGTAATATTGTCAGCACTGATAAGTAATGTGTTCCTTCAACTGACATGTTGGTATGCCAGGGATTTAAAACAAAAGAATTGAACCTTTTGCTTGAAAGCACGTGCTCTATCCCTGAGCCATAGCCTCTTCCCACTTCCTGCAGCTCCTCCTTTTATAATCTCAGCATCTTGAGAAGTAGCATCTTTATTAGATTATACTGATAGTTTATATGATATTATAAGATTAGATTAGATTTATATTATATTTGTATAGCATATTTATTAGACTGTATTACTATTATTATTCTCCTCCTCCTTCCTATTACCTATCTCTTCCCACTTATGACTGCAACCATGTTGCTTGTATCTTTACGATTTATATTGTTTTGTTTCCTAGTATGATTTGATTGCTTATTAGTAACCTATGACTATCACTGTTGTAATGATTCTTGATGAATGTATTTTTTTCTTTTTATGTACACTGAGAGCATATGCACCAAAGACAAATTCCTTGTGTGT
>JANHJO010004260.1:296540-307060 GCA_032468235.1 Pseudoxyrhopus heterurus
TCTCTCTCATCTATCTATCTTTCTATTTATCTATCTATCATCTCTCTCTCACATATCTATCTACCTACCTACCTAGCTATCATCCATCATCTATCATTATCATCTGTCAACTATCATCCATCTATCTATCATCTATCTGTCTATCACATTTTTCTATCTTTCTATCAATCTTTTTATCATCTCTCTCATCTCTCTCTCTCTCTCATCTATCTATCTATCTCCTATCTGGAGGACTGCCCATTTCTCACCAGCGTAAATATCCTAGATTCTTTATTCAGAAATATTGATGATCCTTCTTCACTGTGCTTGCCAGTCATGGACAAGATCCTCTCACTTCGTCCTTCTCTGACCACAAGATCCTTTTGGATTCCTCCTGCTTTTTACAAATAGTTACATTTTCCTTGCTCCACAGTCTTTTATTTTATTATGTTGAACCTGAAATGTTTGCTTCCATTGTCTGTGCTGAATGTTTTGTCTGTTCATTCATTGTTTTTTAATGGGATTGTTATGTTTTTACTTTATCTACTGTAAGTCACACTAAGCAATAGTAATCCATTGGAAAGGCAGTGTTTTTGCTGTCTAAAATACATAAATAACTATCCCTCGACACAGAAACATTCCCCTATCAGCACCTGTTCAATGGAAAATGGAATCCCAAATAATTCTCCAACTGGCTGAATTATATACTCCTGAAATAGCCTTACATTTTTCTCCTAGGGAAATTTCTCTCCACGAGTTTTTCCACCCCGGCTCATCATTTAGCTACTGGTGTGAATAACCCAGTGAAATCTCTGCTTTGTGTTCTTCAGGAGGTCAGACAATACAATTCTTACAGGTCCCCCCTGGCCTTGCAGCTGGTGAATTATCACAATATTAGGGGCTCAGCAAGGAAGGTCTAGGGAGTTTAAATGGCTTGCTTAAGACTCCTAGCGTGAGTCAAGGAGAGCTCTGGGAACTGTCTGTGAGTATTTGGGCCTTCTGGTTTCAAAGCCCCGCCCCGCTTTGTTTTGCGTCCCTTTTGTACGGCATACAATGCTGGGCTTATTATTCAGGGGTCCTTTGGCATCACCCACATGCCTGTGTGAAAAATGTGATGAGTTAAGGCCTAATGATCTATGGGCCCAGGTATTTCCCAGGAATGAATGGCCAGCTAGGAGAGTCTGATAGACGAAGGAGTGCATATGGACCATTAACCCCAGCCAGTCATTGCTCCCTGGGATACATCCCATGCTGCAGCAGGGTCATCATTGCTATCATAGGCCAGATATAAAAATAAATCTACACACTTTTTTTTTTCCACAGTGAAGAACAGGCACACAAGGTCTGGCTGGGAACGCTCGGTGCATAAATTGAAAAAGGCTTCTCAAGCTAAGATGGTGAGTCCACAAATTAGAAGGGGAAACGGCCACTCGAAGTGATCATCATTGCCAGGATGGGGTGAAGAAAATGAGATGGAAAAGAGTGATGAAGAACAGAAGATGATGAGCCAAGAGAAAAAGGAAACATATTTTACTGTTTTATATACACTGGATCTATTTTTCCCACCCTGGAGTGGCAGTCTGAGGGTCAGGGACCGTAGGAGTGATCCAAGCAGACAAAGTCCAGAAAGAGAAATGCTGAAGCCAGGGAATTAATCACAAAGGGTCAGTAGTTTAGAAGATCAAACCAGGCACCACTAAACCCAATTTTAAAAAAAAGACTTCCGGGGACTAGAATCTTGAGCAAAAGCTGAGAATATGGACACTGGACAATGTACTTGGCGAACATACACAGGCCAAACTACACATAACACTAATGATCTGTGATGGGTCTCTCTCTCTCTCTCTCTCTCTCTCTCTCTCTCTCTCTCTCTCCCTCCCTCCCTCCCTCCCTCCCTCCCTCCAACAGGTGCCATGTGAGCAGAGGGATGGAGGAATGGTTATTTGATTCCAGTGAAAGACGGGGACATTTAAAGCTTTCCCTTCATTGTTTTCTAAGACAAAATCTATCCTCCCAAAGCTGCTGTTAACCTCCCCAAGGGATTATTGCAAGCCTAACATCTAACAGCTTCAGGGAGTGAAGTGGATCAGGAAAATGACATTTAACAACCCATCTGCCTCCATTTTTAAAAGGTTGGGAATCTTGGTTTATAGCTTGCCACTGGGAATAAACAGCAGCCTGGAGATCATATATTACTTAACTGGTTGAAAGAGAAAGCAAACCGCGATAAGAACTTATGCAGGATGCTAAAAAGGAACTATCCAAGGGCAGCCTTTATCGTCCTCATGGAGATACCATTGCTGAAAAAAGTCTGGAACTACAAGTCATTTTTTTTAATAATAATTTGTCACTCTTATCTTAATAAGATACCATGTATAGGAAAATACCTGTGGTAGCAACCAACCTGTAGAATGTTGTATGGGGCTACAAGAATTTGGCTGATAATTCAGGTGGCTTTCAAAAGGATTGGAAATATTCCTAGAGGACAGCTCTATCAATGGCTACTAACTTTGACAACTAAGTGCTGCCTCCAGGCATAGGAGTAGCCCTCCCTTATATATTAGGTTCATAGGAACAGCGGTGGGAGAGGAAGACTGCCTTCATTTCTTATTTATGGGCTTCTTAGATGCCTCTGGTGGGCCACCCTATGAGATGGAATGCTGGCACGATGAGTCAAGACCTTTATCCGGCAGGAATATTCTCTTGTTCTCAACCTATTTTGACAACTATTAAAAGTAATCACAGTTCCATAATCCATTCCTCCCCATGTCCTTTCTACCAAAATATACATTCCGAAAGCATCCAAGGAAGTTTCAAGGCAAAATATCAATCCTAAGCCAATACCTTTTATCATATGCAAATTATTGTATTGCATTAATGTTTGGAATATCAAGGAAAATTAGGTGCTTCACAGCTCCAAGATAGACCAAGAATGCTTTCCTTTGTAGTGTATGTCTTCTGTGCTCAGATGTAATTGTTCAAAGGGCTCTCTCAGTTGACCTTAAAACAAATTCCACCAACAAGTCATGGAGATGAATTCAAAAGGAAAGATAAAAAAAATAACCAATGCAATAACCCTTTAGCAAAGGCAAACTCTTAATAAATGGGACCAACTGGGCAACTATCTACTCACTTATTTGGAAAATGGCCTTTTCAGGTGCAAGTGGCTATTGTAGCTGTCCAATCCATTCTCAATCATTCTCAGGATTGAAAAACCCGATAGCTCTTTCTTTTGATCAGGTGACATTTTTGAATGTGGCCTTCTGTTCTCTTTCTCTATTTCCTTGGGAGGAAAAATGGAGAAGGCCAAGATAACATGGATCGGGGTAGGAAACTGTCCCAAAGGAATGGGTACTATTTTGTTTGGTTTGGGAACGATAGACCTCCAAGAGGTGTAGACATGGATGAAGATATCTGTGAGGGGATCAGAGAAACCCCACTGCTGAGCTGAAATGCTTTCCATCCATCCTATTTTGGGAAGATCCAATGCCATTCCCCTAGCCTATCACTGTAGCATCCATTTTTTTAATCACTTGGTTTTCCTTTGAGGGATGAGAAGGCTTGAGAGATTTTTATATACCATCCATGAGGTACACCGGGCACTGTTGAAATAAGAGAAAAGGTACTACGTTAACCTCAGTGTGCCAAATAAATAAATAAACGAAGCCTGTTTCTCTCATGAACTAGGGAATGAGAAGGCAACACCAGAGAGAGGAAATGTTACAATGGCGTAATTGTGCCTTAATTCAGTGTTAGGTGGAGAAAGGCCCAAAGTGACCTTTTCCAAATGACCTCTGAGAACTCCTTCCTTTGCTTTCTTCCTGCCAGGTTTCACCTCCCTGCCTTGGGGCATTCAGCTCTATAATTGGGCAGGTTGGTGGCGGTGCTTTGAATCTCTTCATCGGTCCTTTAATGTTAGGAAGTGAAGAGAGGACTATCTCCTACTGACCCAGCTGACCACCCAGACAGAGATATGTGCTGGGGGCAATGCCAGAGTGCGGTAACTTTGAAGCTGTTTGTTTACTTGTGGGCTGAGCTGGCTGGGCTGAGGATGACTGGGATAGAGCAAAAGAACATCCCTGCTCCATTTTTGCCTGAGTAGTTCATTCTTCACCTTCCCCTCTGTCGGCCAATTTTTTTTGAATTTTTTTTCACTTTTCCTACAAATCTCAATTTGCAATTACTCGACTGTTTTTTATCAACAATTGTTCAATGCCTTACTTAGTGTGCATTCCTGTCCCTGCTTCTGTGATGCCTCCTGAATTCAGACAAGTATTTTCCTGCACTGACACAACTCCAGGGACAGCCAGGAAAACACAGGATATTTTTGCAAATGCAGTTTGGATCCAAATGACACAACACTCTAGTGATGCAACTGTGCCTGCCTCTTCCTCTCTGTTCTCTGCAATCGTGAAGGTTTTTGCCTCCGTGAAACTTTCTGAATAAAAATGGGTTTCTTATCAATTAACTTAGAGTTGAAACAACTGAAGACCCTCAGAACATGTTGAACCGTACTTTATTTCATTGGACACAGAATGATCAAGTGTTTGACACTCTGTAGGGCAAGGGTGTCAAACTCAATTTCATTGAGGGCCGCATCAGGGCTGTGGTTGACTCGGGGGCTGGACGGACATGGCGACTGGGTAGGTGTGGCCAACTAAGTGTGCATGGCCATTGGGTGGGTATGGCCAGCTTGACACCACTCCCCAAACTGCTGGCCTGATCTTTCCTCTTCGCATTGGGTACACCGGGCTGAAACTATGCTGACTTGACCTTTCCTCTTCACATTGGGTAGACCAGGACGGCCCCACGGGCTGGATCTGACCACACCATGGACTGGATCCAGCCTGCGGGCCTTAAGTTTGACACCCCTGCTGTAGGGGAAGCACACAGTTCTCCATGTGCTGGATGTCCATCATAGGATCGGGCATTAATGTCAACAGCTGATTCTACACATTGCCCATCAGTGTGACTGCAAACATATTTGTGAGGTCCTTGATGCTCCCTAAGCTTGCTTGTTTTCATGCAGAAGTTTCATTACCCGGTACTGATGATGTTACCTAGTTTGGGTAATGAAACATCTGCAAGAAAACAAGCAAGCTCAGAGAGCACCAAGGACCCTTCATTTCAACTCTGAGCTACAAATATTCTCCCTTATTGGTAAAACATATTTGTTGAATGCTAATACCTTAAACAAGACCCAGTCAAGCACAAAACAACTGTAAAACTGGGTTTCACACTGGCGGCCCATGGGCCAGATGTGTCACGTGCAGGCCACGTCCAGCCCAGTTCCACAAATGGGGAAAATGTCACAAAACGTGTGACGGCAATGTGACATGGCGAGTTTGACACCCGTGAGCTATATTATATAGAAAAAATATGCTATGCACCTTCTCTATTTATTTGTAAGGTTGCAAAAACAACACAGACACGCAGATTGGAATAACCCCAACTGAGTTTCAAAAGGGCATTGAGATACCCAAAATAACCTATCCAAAATACATTCCCCAACAGTGGGTGTCCATAGGACATGTGTGCTAATAAGTGGATATCTTATCTTTTGTTACGTATGCTCATGATGCATCAACATGTAATCAATTTAACATCCAAAGATATTCCCAACTTGGTAACTACCAATTAGATTAGAAGAAAGAGGAAACACAGAAGCATAAGTACATATCAAAGTTATAGAAAGGATGAATATAGAATGAAAAGAGATAAAATTATCAGAATAAACTCCAAGCAGGATTAGAAAGCTTACAGTTTGGAAGGAGACTGTAAAAGAATGATATGGACCATTTAGGTATCTAGGACAAGCCACAATGACATCACAGATCATGACATAATTGTGCAAACGATGAAAATTATTAGCAAGCATCGAACACACCTCCAAAATCTAACCCACTTCAGTGCAAATCTAACCCACTTCATCCATATGATGTCATAATGTGTGTAATATCATTTGCTCCACCACCACCCTTCACCAATGTCTATAGGGTTTCCAAGCATAACCAAGCTATTTTTATGAGTCTCCCCTAAAGAATATGTGAGCATTGATCATGAGGCATGTATGCCTTCATCTTTAGGCTAAGGGTTGCCAAACATGAGGAGTGAAGATAAAGAAAGTTTTATGGATCCTTAAATCTAAATCAAAATGGAAGGGACAGAGAAAATGGACATTAAAAGAACAAAAGGTTACAAGCTTCTACAGCAGCAGAAGATAGCAGAACAGAAGAGGATTGAGAAAGATAGAAGTGTTTACACTTAATTAAGGAACCAAGCCAAAGTAAGGACACAGAGCTACTTGGATTTATCTGAAATTGGAATTGTCTGGAATTACCTGGAAATGGAGTGCGTGTTTTTATAAGGAGGCCAAAGTTGAGGCAAGCAAGTAAACCTAGTCATGTTCATCAAAATGATCATAATTCAGATCTCTCTTCCAATACAAGGACCATTTTTTTTTTTTAATTTGAGGAAAGTAAGGAGGCAAACAAAGACGAACCAACTCTGGTCCCAGCAGGCCCTGTGCCCTTGTTTTGGAGCCTTTTAGTTTAAGACATAGTCAAAGAAGGGAATGTTCCTTATTTGCCAGGACACGCTTTTTCTCAAATCCTTCATCCTATGCCAGATTTCATTTGCAGGGATTAGACACCTTAACAAATCGAAATCCAAGCAATCAAGAAAAGTATCCAAAATTCTCACCAGATCTCATCTTCAAATTATCTTAATAACCCCACCTGAAGCCTCCTACAGCACAATGTTCCACTCTGATTGCACCACAAAGCTTTCATCTCATCCCCCACCCATGAATGAAACAGCCTAAAATATCATTAAATCACCCTTTCCCATTTAAAGAGTGTCAAGAGTACTCTACCACCGCCACTTCAAGGCATGTACAAGGTGTGATGCTTCATCACCCATTATCTCAGAGGCAAAGTCAGATAACCTGTTGTGGGTCTGATAAGAGTCTTGGCAGTCCTGGGAAGTAGGGACACATCCCCACCCACTCCCCTTCTGCTCTCTAGATGGCCTCTACCCCACAACTGTTTTTCTCCTGAGGTTTGTTCGCTCTCCTCACTCCTTTCATGCCATATTTGGTGGCAGCTTCTCCTCAGACTCCCAACAAGGAGAAGGAAATGGAAGGAGGCTTCCCCTATTTTGCTTGGGGAAGAAGAGGGGACATATGAGCACAAAAATTATCTTTAGCTTCAGATGTCACAACCCTGTTGTTATTCTTTTGCAGTCCCCCAAAAATGAGGTAAATTGCACCTGCTTGTGTTGCTTATTTTCCAATTTCTCTATAGTTGTCCATTTTAAACCCTTTGCACCTTCTCTGCTTGCTTTCTTCAATACGACATTCAGCAGTGACTTGGAAGAGACGCAACGAGGGCTGGATAGAAATTAGCAACCAGGAGAGCTATTTTTAGGCCAGCATTCTTTTGTTCCGACTCAAGGATGTGTGGCTAGATTAAGAAAAAAGATTCTTGGTTTAGGTATAATCTGTGCAGAAGACACACACGAGCTTGGTTCATGGTGCTCTCTGAGCACTGATGATGTTTGGTTAATGAAATGTCTGCAAGAAAACAACCAAGCTTAGAGAGCATCAAGGGCCCCTCATTTCAACCCTGAGCTACTAATATTCTCCTTTATTAGTAGAAGAAGCACATCTTAACAATTTGTTCCCATTTCTCTTCTTCCACGGTGGCTTTGGTTCAAATTCTTTTATTGCTTCCTTATTGGGAGCTTCTCTTCCATCCAAAGTCAAATCAGGTTTCCTAAAAAATCCTTCCTCAAATTACTGATGGTCCCTGTCACACGTGCGCAGTCAGTGTCTGTGTTTTCAAATCCCAGACAACCTTATTTAAGTGGCGCTGGTCTGGTTGAGATTTATGGCACCTGCATTTAATTATGTGCCTTGTTCTTTCGACTTAGCTTTTAATTTTCTGTACTTTCCAAAGAGATAATTTGAACAATTTCATTTTCGCATACCTTTGCACATGTCTGTAAATTACTTTTTTGTTAATGGGTGAATTCATAGAAATTAACAATTATGCATCAGAATGTAGTCTGAGATGGACCTCTGGATCACATGTGATAACATAAGAGTAAAATATCTGGAAGAAGTAATACTATCCTAACAGATGAAGGATTCGGTACTAATTCAATTTGTATTCATTGAGCATTATGTGAGTACCTAATACAATGACAATTGAAAATATCAAAATATTGTTTTGCATATTAAGAATATTATGTATATATTTGCATTTACAATTTAGCCTAGAAATTTGGAGAAGGCAATTAGACTTCTCCCATTTATCGATTACTCTAGTTTTAAGTAAATGACAATGTGGCTAAACACTTTATAAGATTAGTGACGGAAATCTTTTCTCTGATGATCATATTTTTCAGAAGAATTGCTCACAAATTTAAATCAGGTTTCATACAGGACATATTTTATTCTATTTAAGTTTATCAATTGCAATCATTCATTCACAATATTTAAAAACTGGTACATATAGTCAACTCATTTAAAATCAAAAGATGCTCTTCAGTTCACATCAAATGAGAAAGAGATTTGAGATATGAACTCATTAAATAACCTTGGAACTCTTTCTGAAAAATGCTCCATCCAGGCAAATTACTAGAAACTGGCCATAAAAATAATAGTTAGCTTTAATACTACATTATAAAACTTGGAAGTGGAAACTGGATTTTACTGAGATCGTAATCAGAGTAATACATGTTATTATCTCTGAGGGCCATTTGGGTTGATAGTTCTGAGGAAACCAGAAAAACTCAATCTTTATTTATTCTATTCTATAATATTTGTAATCTGACACAATCAAACAGAAGTGCACTTAGTAATTACTTCTGCTTATTGTTGATATTTCCCAACACTTACAAACCAAGACTTTTTTCTTGATAGCTATTCTTGTAAATTAATAGAACATTAAAATATATTTTTCTTTCTGCAGCATCCATAACAAACTATGAAGATGTCTACATGATTGATTGATTGATTGATTGATTATGACCACTAACTCAAAAAATGTCATATCATAAACATCAGAAGTACCTCAACAAAGAAAAAAGAACAAAGAACACACACATGTAACATGATACATCTTAATGAATCACAAAATACCCTACCCCAATCCCAGATAACATCTTTAGGTGCAGGAAAAGGCGTTATATTTGGATGCTTTCTGAAATTTTATATACAGTACATGACTTAAAGCAGAATTATAAAAATCAAGGATGGTAGACTTACGGGGAAGTCTGAGGGGAGCGAGACAAGTGGTGGACAGTCAATAATCTGTCACATCTGTCATATGTGAAGGTGAACCCTAGATTTTAATATATATTTTTCTGAGGTTGGGGAAAAATTGGGACACCCAACCCCTAGGCAGGCTTATCAAAGTTTGAAACACTATTTAGGGGCTTACAGTATAAGTGGTATACATGTGGTGTTTAAAACAGGAGGTGGAGGGAGTATTGTGTACAGTGGAATCTCGGTTCACGGCCACAATTCATTCCATAACTTTGGTTGTGAACCGACTTGGTTGTGAACCGAAACAAATTTTCCCATTGGGTTGTATGGAAATATGATTGATCGGTTCCAGACCCCTATGAATTCTATTGGTTTTTTTTAAGATTTTGAAGCACACAAATACAGTACTGTAGTTAAATATGCCACAGAAACCACAGTGTAACAGTAAAATCCTTTAATACAGACACTGAGAAAACCATGAACAACAGAGAAAACTGTTTAGTCGGTCGATTCTGAGTGAGAGAGAGGTTGCTGTTTTGCAGCAGAGTCCCCCTCCGCGATGGAAGGATGCTCTCCTTCACGTGTTTTCTCTCTTGAGATTTCTTCATCCTCAGGAAGTTTGTTTGCGAAGGATTTGTTTGTGAACAGAGTTGAACATTTAGCTGATTTTTTGGTTGTGAACCGATTTGGTTGTAAACAGAAGCGTTTGTGAACCAAGGTTCCATTGTATCTTCACCTCCTTGAGTTAACTTACAAAGTAATTCAAGGCAGGATAAAAACCAAACAAGAAAATCAATAAATACCCAAAGTGCCACTGGTGGACTAGTCCCTAAGCCCAATAAGCTCCAAACAACCCACCTCCTTCTCCTGTAGTGGATCATGCAAAATTTCACGACTGTAGCTTCCCTGTGTGCGCTGCCATCCTACCACCAAGATCTGTGTTACTTCCTGGGGCAGCAAATCCAATCAAGTTCTCCTCGGTCATCAAAAGGCTGCTTGCCCACCTGATCGGCTCGAATTGCTCCTATTACTCAGCCGTGCTTACCGTGTTTCAGTGAGAAAACAGTTTCCCCTCATAACAAGCATAACTCAAAGTTGTCAAGAAAACTATCGATTAGTTTTTAAATAAACTGGCTGGCACATCACCATAATCCTTGTATCAGTGCCCGAGGATACAAAACTGCTGCAACCCTGGTACAAACACCTTCAATGGAGGTAGAGGAAGGAGATGCAGGATTGAGCCCCATCACCCCCCCCCCAGTCTAAAGCC
>JANHJO010004260.1:307160-317483 GCA_032468235.1 Pseudoxyrhopus heterurus
GTCCCTGTCCTACTGTTACCCTTAATTACTTATATATAATTCTTGTTCATGTTCTATGTTTTCCACTTTTATATAACGATATGTGTTTTTTACTAAATAAATAAATAATGTCCATCTCTATGTTGCTTTCCCAGCAAGTATAACTGTTGATATTATATGTAGATTCTATCGTCTGTCTGTCTGTCTGTGGACAGGAGCCCAGAATTTTTAATCATTGTGTTGCAGACTTTTTTTTTTTGTAAATCTACATTAATCTGTCTTCCATGGTCTTCTGAACCCTATTCTTCTACAGTATATAATTGTTGTAACAAAGAACAGGCTCCTCTACTTATAACTTCTGATCACAACTTAATGGGAAACATGCGATTTCCTTGTAAGAAGATGCTGCAATGAATTCTTCAAGTCATAAAAAGATCAAATGTTAGAAAATAACAACTCTGCTGAAAGTCTTGGAGAGAACTCCTGCCATTTAGATGGTCAGGGCTAGTTTGGCCAGTTAGAGAAAGGTGCTTCCTCCATTTAACAATGCAGAATCCAAATGCCCACCACCAACTTCCCATTGCTTCCACCTTAAGAACTGTGTGCAGCATGACTGTGTGCAGCAGCGCCATCTGGTGACAACTGTCCTAATAGCAAGCAGTCATTCTCCAAATGAGCTGAAAATGTTTACAAGCAAAAGGCAGCTAGCTGCATTTTAGAAGCGAAGCAGGAACAACTCAGATAATACGTTGCTCCTTGATCCGGTTATTCTTACGCTGGAGCATTAAAAACCACCAATACATAACAGAAATGGGCAAGAAGCAGCTTGGCTATTTTTACCATGATGTTAACGGTTCCATTTGTAATTCTTTCCACGGTGCCGCTTAGAAGGGGCAAGGAGGAATTGCCTCTCCCTGTGCTTGAGACTGCATGTAATTTATTATTCCTTGAGAGCACCAATCCTTTTGCAGACCGTTGCCTAAAGAAAATAGTAAATGCTATTATAATGGATGCACTACATTTTAATATATCCCAGATTCCCAATCTTTGGGAGTCTTCGACTGCTATTACAAATGTTACCCAGCTTCTCTGCAACTTCATGTTCCCCGAAAACTTCATAGCAGATGCTGGACAGATTAAAAGTACGTTTAGGATGTTCTCATGATCTCTCCTACATTGATCAGAATTCATCTCCATGCTCAAAGCAATTGTTAAAAGGGGGGGGGGACCACCAAAAACCATTTTAAGAATATTTTTACATATTGGCCTTGCTTGCATTGAAAAGAAAAGAAAAGTCCAGTTGCCTTTTGAAAAAGCACCTTTGGGATAAGAGATCCTGCTTCTCTTATTTAAGAGAGGCAGCAAATAGTTACTCCAACAGCAAAATGATTTCCTCCCCTCCCTGGGTTGGACGGAAAGCAAGGCAAAATAGCCCTGCCAATAAGCCTAAGGGGATTTAGAGAGCAAGCTGATAAACCAATGAGTGGAGCAATGCTATATATGGGCATGAAGGAAATCTGTAGTAGAACCCCACTACTTAGTTGGCAAGATGTGAATTAAGGTCAGTGGGTAGGACCATTTTTCCTTCTCTGTCCCCCATTCCAGTGGAAGAGATTCTATCTCATCAACCTTTCAAAGAGTGAGGACAATTAATCAATGGAACAGCTTGCTTTCGGAAATCATGGGTGCGCCATCACTGGAGGTTTTTAAGAAGAGACTAGACAGTCACTTATATGAAATGGTGTAGGTTCTCCAGCTTGAGCAGTGGGCTAGACTAGAAGACCTCCAAGGACCCCTTTCAGATTCTGTTCTGTTCTGTTCTGTTCTGTTCTTTTCTGTTCCGTTCCGTCTACTCTACTCTACTCTACTCTACTCTACTCTACTCTACTCTACTCTACTCTACTCTACTCTACTCTATTCTTTAGATAGGCCTAGATCCCACCTTCTGTTTTGGAAACATATTGAGAGTGAGAATTCTATGCATCATTGATTCCATCTGGCATATAAAAAAAAATCTCAGTCATTAGATGACCCAAAGGTGCTTTTTCAAGAGGCAACTGGACTTTCTGGACCAGAAAGTCCAGTTGCCTCTTGAAAAAGCACCTTTGGGACAACCATGACCTGGATAACCAAGAATCTCCATAGATAGTCATTAGATGAAATAATCTGCATTGTTGGATTTTCTACCCAATAAAGTGGGAGTTGTCTAGGCTCAGCTTTTTCCCAGAAAACATAAGAGTTGCTCTTTTAAAATCAGTGCAAGTATTTATTGATTCTCATTCTATTATGTTTCAGGTAGGCAGTAAAGTTTCAGGTGGACTATTGCTGAGCTTTCAGTGATTTTTAACGCAGCATTCTGATTTTATTGAATCGAGTGCTCTTGTTCCACTGCTCATTCTTCTTTTTATAGTATGTTAGATTTATTTTGCTGTTTTATTTGAAATTATATATTGCCTCAAGTGCCCAGTAAACAGAGAGATGATCCATAAATACGCCAAATAAATAAATACTTGCTGATCTGTTTGAGAGACAACATATACCAAGCAAATGATTAGGAACATATTTTATCTGTGCCATAAGCATTTTTTTTTAATTGTGTGGTCTGGCATAGAGTATGTATTGTGTAATTTGTGAGTTCTTTTACTGCATTCTTATTCTTTGAGTGTAAGTTATGCTTGCTAAATGTGGTGTTTTGCATAAATCTCTAAATTTGCCTACATCTATTCCCTTGTTCTAAAAATAATGGAGAGTGGAAATAATCTTTTAAAACATTTTTGTGTTTGTGTGTATTGATTTCTATGACACAGGCCCTCATTTCTAAAATTGTTGGTCGCCATTCAATGATCTCATGAAAAGATTATTTTCAAAATCTGCTAGCCATCCACCTTCTTTACTTTTCCTTCCCAAATTTACTGGACTAAACTCCCATCCTCTCTGGCATGTCTGATTCTTAGAGACTCTCTGGAAAGACTCCCTGAAGTTTTTTTTCAGAAGTTTGCCATTGCTTCTTTCCTAGAACTGAGAGAAAGTGACCAGCCTAAGGTCACCAAACTGGCTTTGTGCCTAAAGCAAGACTAGAACTCACGATCCCCTGGTTTCTAGTCGGACGCATTAACCACTGTAACTGGCTCTGGTCAGTGATAGCAGCAGCAATAACTATAACAGTAATGATCGGTTACAAAAGTTCATTGCTCAAAAATGCAACACATTAACATTTCTTCCTCAAGGGCAACTGTAAATATCAATACGTGCATAATAGCCCTTCATTTTATTCACTTTGATGTACTATTTTACGAATGCTACCAATAATATTTTTGAATGATGTTCTTGTTTTTGCATTATTACAATTGCCCTTCGGGGAAGACATTTTGGCAATACTTTTTCAGTGCAATAAATTTTCAGCACCAATCTGAAATTCATTAAGAATGAAGGCACAAATAAGCAACGCAACTGTCAGGTATTAATGAGTGCCACCATTACTGGACCATGGCTTATAAACATTTTGGGGATCATAAACTTCATAAAAGAAAAAGTGCTTAGGGCAAAAGTAAATATGAACCTTGGGGAATCCACATGGCATCACAGAGGCTCCTTAAATTTGATCTTGTGATATGGTCACAGCAGTTAAAAGAAGCTATAATCACATACCAGTAAGTACCAGAAGCTGGGAAAAGAGAATAGAGAAGAATAGAGAAGGCTCTTGCTCTCTGTAGCGTCTAAATTTTTCAGTGAAATCTGGATGGCTGATGTTGGAATAGAACTTGGGAATGTGGGTTCTGTCTGATAATATTGGACTATTATTTGTTTTACGTTATTTTTTTTTAAATTTTTATGTTAAATACTATTTGCATGTCACTTTCTTTAAAAAAAATATCAAAACAACTGGCAGGAGCAAACTAGCCCAACAAGATAAGGAGGGTAATGGATTTAACTGGACTTTAACTGGACTTTCTTTGTTTTTCTTTGAAGCCTTTTCATTTCTCATCCAAGACCTTCTTGGATGAGAAGAGAAAGGTCCTCAAGGAAAAACAAGGAAGTCCAGTTGTCTCTTGCAAAAGCATCTTTGGGACAACCATGACCTGGATGATTGAGAATCTCCGTAGACATAAAAAACGGGGGAATAAGTTGTGTCTGAGGTCCACCTCTATTGAGGGAAGGATTTTCCATTTTGGCATAAATGGTTTTCTTCACTCCTCTCTCAAACCATCTGAAGTATGAAAGCAATTTGCTGAGACTGAAGAAGCTACTTGAATAAGCAGTGACATGTTTCAAATCAACAGGAAAAGAAAAGAAGTCCAGTTGCCATGACTCAACTTCCAGTCAACTCTACCTGGAAGACTGAAAATCTTCATCAACATATCAACAGATCTTCTTTCTTGTCAGATGGATTCTTCCACCTGCACCTCCGTCAGGAGATTTTGCTTGGATCTCTGATGTTACAAGTATGCATTACACAACCCTGATCTTTTTTAAGTGTTATCACACTTTTTTAAACACTTTTTAACACTTTTTTAAGTGTTATCATTTAAGTGTTATCACTAAAAAAAATTTTTTTCTTCCAGCTAATAATAATTCTATTGGAAACAATAAGACTGTGTGAATAGCATCATTACATACTATAGTCCCTAAATATAGTTGAGTGGAGTCTTTTGGTTGCTTTGCTGTTCCTGCACAATAAGAATGTATTTCTCGTTAGCACAATTAACTACCTGTACACAATGAGCATCAATGATGTTATCTAATGCAGGGGTGGGTTTCAGCCAGTTAAGGCTGGTTTGGGCAAACTGGATGTTAATTTTACATCTGGTTCGCCGAACCGGTAGTTAGAACGAATGGCTGGCCCAGCCCACCCCAGCCCACCCCTCCCACAAGTCTCCACGTGGCCCATTTTGGATCCCGGGTAAGTACAGGGTGTGCGCAGAGGCTCTGGGAGGGGGAAAAGCGGGCCTGAAACAGGTCTATTTCTGGCCTCTGGAGGAGCTCCGGAGGCCGGGGAAGAACGTTTTTGCACTCCCAGAGGCTCCAGGAAAGCCCCTGGAGCCTGGGGAGGGTGAAAAACAGGCCTCCCACCCTCCGGAGGATATTCTCTTCTATTGATAACAACTCAGTCTTAGTCATGCCTTCCTGTGCTGCTTGCACCAAAGTAACCTATGTGCAAGTTGCAGTCTGGATCATTCCAAGGTCACAAGCAAATCCCATAAAACTAATCAAGAAGAGAACCAACTTAGAAATAAAGAGAAATTTCCTGATAGCTAGAACACTTAATCAGTGGAACGGTTTGCCTTCAGACGTTATGAATGCTCCAACACTGGAGGTTTTTAAGGAGAGATTGGACAACCACTTGACTGAAATGGTATAGGCTTTCTTGCTTGAGAAGCGAGTTGGACTAGAAGACGTCCACCATTCCCTCCAAATATGCTATTTTGTTATTCTGTTAAATTACCTATTTCATTGAAATGCATACTAAACTTATGATGATTTCTGAACGAATATCCAAAACATTTCACTGAATTCTGTTTAAAAGCTTCCGAGCAGTAACCAAATAACATAAAGGAGTCCCAAGCAGAGATGAAGTCTTATCTGCTGATTGACACTCCTTTTATTTACTTGAATGATATGTGGTCTTGCTTTTCTCAAGACTACAAAACGAAACAGAAATAGTCCGTGCTGTTTATAACATAAGATCAAAAAACCCTAATATTTTTTTAAAAAATAAGCATTCCTTACACGTTCTTAAAATGTTGATAAAAACACTATCGTGATGGCCACTCTCATATTCCCCCTCCGCAGCCTGATGGACCCCAGGCTCAATTTAGCTACTTCGAGTAAAATCAATCTCATGCTACAGCTCGGCTTAATTCCAAGTACTTCAGCATAACCTGATTACAGATTGAATTGCCTATGAAAAGAAACGGAATGAATGTCCTAGTATTTTGGATTCACATTTCATAGCAAACAAATATTTTGAGGGGGAAGGCTGTTGCAAAATTGCTTGGACAATGGGTTTGTTTTGAGGCAATCAACGCTGAAACAATTATGATCTTTCCCCCATTCTTTTCTAATGGATCGCTTTTTAAAAGCCCAAATCTGTGTCCTGATTGCAAGAGCGAGGAATTGAAGCTTTCTCTCAGATTTGCACAGCTGTGTCATGAGTACATGTATCAAGGTTGGCTCACAATGCCCATGCTGGCAATTTCACTCTAGGGACAGTGGCATGATGGATGAGATCTTGCCTGCCCCATCTGTCTGCCTCCTTTATACAGCTGTGAGCCAGGGAACCTTTTCTCCAATGTTTCTGTCTCTCCAGGAAACAAGGATAGGCCTCTCCTCACACTAAACTGGGTGCAAAGAGATGTGGTCAAAGAGGGAGCCCTTCACGCCACCAGAAGATAGGTTGGGAAACTTATTCCAATTGGGAAGGGAGGGGGGAATGGAAGCGAACCTTCCTAGCAAAACCCAGCTCACTTCTTTGTTCTTCCCAACTCCGTTCTTGACAGGCTGTCATTTTCCTTCGCCTCTAAGAGCTGGATGGCGAACCAGCAGACAGCAGATTACCTCTGGGCTGCAGTGCTTCACCTGCTGGATTTCTGCTGCCACACAATTATTTTTGACATCCTATTATTCTTCTCATCCTTCCTAGTACCTATCTCTTTCGACTTATGACTATAACTGTGTTGCTTGTATCTTTACAATTTATATTGTTTTATTTGTTTCCTAGTATGATTTGATTGCTTATTAGTAACCTATGACTATCACTAAGTGTTGTATCTTATGATTCTTGATGAATGTATTTTATTTTATTTTTTCTTTATGTACACTGAGAGCATATGCACCAAAAACAAATTCCTTGTGTGCCCAATCACACTTGGCCAATAAAGAATTCAACTCAACCCAACCCAACCCTACCCTACCCTACCTACTCTACTATTAAAAGAGGGCTACCTACAATGTTTTTCTGTGACTCCCTCAAACATCAGTGTGATCATGGCAGTAATTTTAAATAAACCTTCATTAACATCCAGCACGTTTGTTTAATCTTTTAAACACACATACACAATCAAAATCAAGGACGAATCGCACTATAATACCTAAGGAGCATGGCTTTTTTGCTTACCGTTTCTCCTTTCCTTGTATCCCAGAGAAAAACATGTTCACAGGCTGGCACTGCGACATAGCGCCCTTTCTCGCCACGCAGGGTCACATAGGCAAGGTTGCCTTTCTGGCTGGCGATCACCCCAAAGAGGGCGGCGTCCGCGTACCGCAAGTATTGCTTGGTGAGGCCCATGGGGATTTTTTTTTTTTTTTGCGAAGTCCGAATTAGGCTACTAGTTGAACATGATTTATTTCTGAAGCAATGCTAGACATTAAAGAAAAAATTGTTACCATGGGGAGGCGGCTTCTGATTTTTTTTGCAAAGTCCAAATTAATTGAACATTATTTCTGAAGCAATGCTAGACATTAAAAAAAAATCGTTACCATGGGGAGGAGGCTTCTGATTTTTTTGCAAAGTCCAAATTAGTTGAACATTATTTCTAAAGCAATGCTAGACATTAAGCAGTTCAAATCCCACCAGGCTCAAGGTCGACTCAGCCTTCCATCCTTCCGAGGTAGGTAAAATGAGGACCCAGATTGTTGGGGGCAATATGCAATATATGCTTACTTCTGTAAACCGCTTAGGGAGGGCTGTAAAGCCCTGATAAGTGGTATATAAGTCTAAACAACAACAACAACAATAATAATAATAATAAAAAAATCATTACCATGGGGAGGAGGCTTCAGATATATATTTTTTTGCGAAGTCCAAATTAGTTGAACATTATTTCTGAAGCAATGCTACACACACACACACATAAAAAAACCGTTACCTTTTTAGCCAGCCACACTATTACTCTTTTTCCTGCTTCTTAAAACCTAACACAGAAACACCGCAATTTCTGGTATTTTTTGCAGACTACACACTTCTGCAGAACCCCCTTTTTTTTTTTGGCTCCGCAGTGGTTGGATATGTTTTTTTTAAAATCAGGAAGCAGGTCCGAATTGCAGACTCGACTCAGCCCCCGAGATTGGCTGGGCAGCCCCGGCTCAGTTTCTCCGCCGGTCAACTCCGAAGAGAAAACGTGTAGTAGCGCAGGAGGAGGAGGAGGAGGAAGAGGACCGATATCCCTATGTAAGCAACGGGAGGAAAGGGACTCCCGGTCGGGCCAGAAAAAAATTAAATGTACTGCTGCCAGGTCCGAGCTTATTATCTCCGCTTGAGTCTTCCCCACCACCAGCCGTTCGTTGCACGTGTAGCGGGGCTGGAAGAGTAGCCTACCATTCCCAGCATGCTTAGGGAGAGGAAGCGGAAGAGGCGGGGCGAGGAAAAACAGAACACGGAAATTTAGAGAGACTCATCTCACTACGGGATTGAACTCTCGAGTTTCAAACAACCACCTTAGCTCGCTTAAACTCAGGAGTCTCCAACCTTGGCAGCTTTAAGACTTGTGGACTTCAACTCCCAGAATTCCCAAGCTAACAGGACTGGAGGAGGAATTCTGGGAGTTGAAGTCCACAAGCCTTAAAGCCATCCAGTTTGCAGACCCCTGGAACTTTACAGACGCTCCAACTTTTTAGTCTCCTTCCCAGTTTGCAATAGGGACTGGGAAGCTCTCGGCAATTGTTAGACACATACACACACCGCCTCCCAAATGACACATCCTCAAAACCAGGGGTCTTCAAGCAGGACAGACTTGTGGACTTCAACTCCCAGAATTCCTCCTCCAGTCATTGTTAGCTCAGGAATTCTGGGAGTTGAAGTCCACAGATCTTAAACTTGCCAAGTTTGAAGACCCTTGATAGTTGATATACTGGATCAAAGGATCAATTCTGTCACATAGGAATGCTTTCTGAACTATAATCAGTGAACGATTCGCGATTGCGGTACCTTTTTGCAAGTGAGTAAATTTGTCCCCTTGAATATCTTGAGTTTATTTCTCCCCACTGCAATTTCTTATTCTATGAAATAATTTTGAAACTCAAAGGGGAGAGAAATTGGATTCGTTTTCCTTTCTGATAGTAGAATCGTTTCCATCAATAGAATGGGGGTTCTAGACTAGGCGGCTGATTGGGAGTAGGCGATAGGATTAAATGGATGTAAGAGAAATCTGGAATGACTGGAATATAGCAAATAAAAAATGCAATTTCTTCAAAAGGAACAGAAGAGAGAGGATATGTTAAGAGCACATGTTCCTGCCCAGAAAACCAAAGTAATAAACTTGGCAATGCTGTGCAGAGGTTTCCAAACTTGGCAACTTGAAGTCCACAGATCTTCAAGTTGCCAAGTTTGGAGACCTCTGCTGAAGAGAGTAACTGGGTTAAAGTAAGTAAAGGTACAAGTAGAAATAATATTGATGTTGGTGTGTACTATCACCTTTCCAGCCAAGGAGGAGATGTGAATCATGCAAATTATACTCTTTCAAAGAGGCATGAAGTCAGTTGATGAGAAACCTAATTAACCGGACATCAGTTGAGAGACCAACTCTGACAAGCGTAGTTCTTCCGGCAAATTCCTGACTTGTTTTGCCGACAGCTTTATCCTTCACAGGGTGAGAAAAGGCACCAGAAGTTCCTCAACTTGATTTTAATCAATAGGGAAAGTTCAGTTGAGGAAATGGAAAGAGGAGGAAGGACAGGATAATGCCGGAGTAGATTTTAAGGAGATTAAAATGGAGTGTGATCAAACCTGTATCTTGGATTTCCAAAAGTGAATTTACAGGGGTCTTCAAACTTGACAGCTTTAAGACTTGTGGACTTCAACTCCCAGAATTCCTCCTCCTAGTGAGATTAGCTCAGGAATTGTGGGAGTTGAAGTCCATAAGTCTTAAACTTGCCAAGTTTGAAGACCCTTGCGTCAAAAAAGCCACAAGGCGCGGCAGGTAGCAAAAGACAACGTGTTTCTCGGCCCAGAAGTTGACCCGCCGCCCTTGCGATACAAAGCTTAGCCGGCTGTTCCGGCGTCTGAAGCCGGACAGCGCTTGGAGCGACCGATCGCAGCAATTCTCCCCCCCGCCCCCCAATTCTCGGTCTCTTCCCGCCTCGGCGGCGCCACCTGGGCTTGTGGGGAACTTTCGGATACGGACGGGGCGGAAAACCGAAGGCGGCGCTTGGCGGATCGGGGCGTTCACCGGAAGAGGGACCTGCCAAGCCGGGGCGGGTCGCTTCCCGCGATTTCTCCTCGGACGGGGATAGTATATGGCTTCCGCAAAGCCCCTTGGCAAAGGACGCCGGGGCGGGGGGGAATAGCAGCCGCCGCCGCCGCCATGCAGCCGTGAGGGCCGCGAGGCACCGCGCTGAGGTTGGTGGGTG
>JANHJO010004260.1:383616-397695 GCA_032468235.1 Pseudoxyrhopus heterurus
GTTTCTCAACCTTGGCCTCTTGACAATGTGTGGACTTCAACTCCCAGAATTCTTTGCTGGCTGGAGAATCCTGGGAGATGAAGTCCACACATCATCAAGCGACCAAGGTTTAGAAATGCTACTTATGCCATGTCAAGGTGTCAATTCATCCACTGGCTGGCTTTCGACCAGATGTTAAGCAAGCCACGAAAAACAGGCTGGAGTTATGGCAGAATAACAGAGTTGGAAGGGACCTTGGAGGTCTTCTAGTTCAACCCCCTGCCCAAGCAGGAGACCCTATTCCATTTCAGTCAAATGGCTGTCCAGATTCTTCTTAAAAGCCTCCAGTGTTGGAGCACCTACAACTTCTGGAGGCGAATTGTTCCACTGATTAATTGTTCTAACTGTCAGGAAGTTTCTCCTTAATTCTAGGTTGCTTCTCTCTCCTTAATTTCCATCCATATGGAAGTCTAGGTAAGAAATGATGGCAGTCGCAATCAAAAAACCTCTGAAGGCTCCCGATTTAGGGAATTTTATTTAAGGCTAGCTGATACCCAGCTTCGCCTGGGTATTTATTTATCGGAACAGCTCTATAGGGCCGTAGCTCTATGGGCCTGACACTGGTCTCTCACCCAACGTGAGAGGGAGCCCCCTTGTGGAGTACTGTGAAGCCATCAGGCCCCCCCACGAGTGGTGTTAGGGGTGTCTTACCCCCACAGTGTTTGTTCCTGGAGGGTAAGTAATGTGTGTAAACCAAGTTTGGTTGAAATTGGTCCAGCCGTTCCAGAGTTATGCTAGAACATACACACAAACACACACACATACATCCGATTTTATATAGAGAGAGATTTATTATTATATATTATTTAGTCAGCCACCCATCTCACACAAGAGACTCTGGGCAGCATATAAGGATAAAACAAGCATAACCCCCATCTCCAGCCCACAGTACTCAAGGATAAACTGTTAACCCCACCTCCATCAATAGTAGCAGAGCTCATTTCTCACTGATTTAAATGCCTGGGGAAACAGCCAGGTCTTCAATGCCTTATAAAAGGTTAAAAGGGTTGGGGCCATCCATATATATTTAATATTATTGTATCATCTTATAATTTATTATTCTAATAAATGACAAACATGATTTCAGAGAAATGATAGGGAATGCACCAACTAACTCTTTTCTGAGTCAAAACCACAGGATCTTGAGGATCCTCCAAGTGCCAGAAGAAGTAGAGGAGGCAGGTTTTAAAACATAAGGACTTCCAATCACACTTCTTATAGAAAAGGAAATTCCTTTGAAGGTAGCTTGTCCAAGGTATCTTGAGGCTTTCAACAAAATGATGAAAGCAGTATTGAAGTGTTGGACCTTATCAGCATGAAATATCCAAAAATGAAAGTGCATGAACTTGCTATCATCTTCCTCATCTCAACAAGACCTTAGAAGAAAGTGTAAGTCATTCAGGTCTTGCTTCCCTGATTGTTCTACTCTCAGAACTCTTCAGAACTATCCTGCGAAACAAAGGATGAAAGGATAGCTTTCATTTATTAAGCCTTTTATTGTCTCCCTCTTTCCATCTGACTGAACTGCCTCAAGAGAGGTTCAACCTGAGAGCCACCTTGGAAGATTTAGCTGCAATTGCTTCTAAGTTAAATGGAAAGGGGATCTCCGGAAGAAAAAGCTTTTCTATTTGGAAATCAAACATTGTGCTGTTTGGTTGAGAGAGGATGACTCTCAAATCAATTGGAGACAGTTTTATTTAAAATAGAAAGGAGGAGGCTGTGATGGAAGAATATATAAAATGGATAGAGAAGCTGTTGTGTATTGCATTCCACTGGAGATAATTTGCCAAGGCTATGTGATGACACTGGTGGGACTGAAGCCAACACTGCAATGAATTTGAAGGAACACCAAGTCTTCAGGTTATATACTCTGCTCTAGTGTACGTTATACAGGTAGTCCTCAACTTATGACCAGTTGCTTAACAACCATTCAAAGTTACAACAATCCCTGAAAAAATTACTTATAACCCAGATTCGAAGTTCTGACAGCCAGGGCTCCCTTGTGGTCCCATGACCACATTTTGGGCACTTGGCAACTGGCCCCCATTTACAGTCATTTGCCACATCCTGTGGTCACATGACCTCAATTTACAATGTTTTTGCTAGAAACCGGTGTTCGCTTCCAGTTTCCAACAAAAAAAAATCCCCATAGAGAACAATGGATTTACTTAACGACAATGGTGTTTGCTTTATGACCACAATTGCTTAACAACTGCTGCAAAAGTCATGCGATGACCTGCTTAATGACTTACAGCCATAATTGCAGGTGTAACTACAATTATAAGCAGAGGCCTACCTGTACATATGCGTATACCTTGACTTGCCTTTCCTTATGAAAATTGCCTCAGGATGGGGGTTTAAAACAGAGGAAAAATGGTGGCCCAGTTTTTATTTCCCTTCAGCCATGGAAACTCACTAGGTGACTTTGGGCCAGTCACTTTCTCAGTCCAACCCACATTTTGTTTCTAGGTTTTGTGTGGAAATGTTGGAGGAAAGACATCTATGTATGCTGCCTTGAGCTCCCGAATGAAATGTGGGATACAAATCAAATCTACAGACAAATAAATAAATGGCAAGGAAGGCAACTTCTAAATTCCTCACTACAGCAGCTATCAGTCGAAGAAAAACTGCTTCAACCTATGCCTATTTGCATCCCCAGGGTACACTGGTTTCTCTGTAAGGCTTATATTATGCTGCAGAGAATTCCCATCTTCAATGCCACCTTTGTTTTGCCTGAAAACTGCCTCACTTGTGCAATCCAGACCAGTGCATGTTCACATGATTAAAAAAGGCTTTAATCTTATGCATCCTAATCTCAATTTACCACCATTTATGTGGTGACTCTATGAAGTTATAATGGCCCTGAAATAAGTGACTTATGACTCTTATGATCACTGCGTAATCTCCACAGTCACATGATCAAAATCCGGGGGCTTGGTAACCAGCATGTATTTACAATGGTTGCCGTGTCCAGGGTCATGTGATTGCCATCTGCAACCTTCCCAGCTGGTTTCCAACAAGTAACATTTCTGCAGTGATTTGCTTAATAATCATTGCCAAAGAAGTTGTAAAATCAGGTGTGACTCACTTTAGCAATCACCTTGCTTAAGCAATGGAAATTCTGGTCCCAATTGTGGTTGCAAATCAAAACATTCATCCTATATTGCGTTCCGTTGAATTTCAGATAGCTTTCTCATGAGTAGATATGGACAGGTTGCCCCCACTAATAGACACTGAATAGCTGTTTAGTATCTATCACAGCTGTATCGTTTCCATGCCTGCAAAATCTGAGGTGATTTCCAATGCGCCTTTTTTTTTTTTTTTTAAAGAATGCTATGACAGGACAGTTCTTTGCAGCCCTCATGTGGGCAAAATATCTTCCAAAGCAAGATGCAGACTTTCTTTCCTAGTTCTATATTTGAAGGAATATGTATTTCTACACATTCAGAAAAAGAAAATTAGAATGGTGTGATTATGTATTAATCCTGCACACCTCCTTCCTTTCAGTTCTATCTCTGTAGAACAGGGGTGTCAAACTGCTGGCCTGCGGGCCGGATGCGTCACGCACAGGCCACGCCCACCCCAGCTCCGCAAATGGGAAAAATGTCATGAAACGTCATGTGACAATAATGTGATGTGGTGAGTTTGACACCCGCGCTCTAGAAGGACATAATCCTCCTGAATGATATAGCCCAAGAGCGTTTTATACTATCCCTAATCCTGGTTGACCACAGTAGCTTCCCCTAACCTGGTGCCTTCCAGCTGGATTGGATGGCAACTTCCATCTCCCTCATCCAACTTTCACTATATGGTGGGAAAAGGGTGGGACATCCATAACTGTTAGGCACTGGATGGAGAAGATTGCCCAATGGCCATTTTCTGCAGTACATACAGTATACAAATATCTGGACAGGTAGTACTCGACTTACAACAGTTCCTTTAGTGACCGTTCGAAGTTAAAATGGCACTGGAAAAAGTGACATATGACCATTTTTCACAACTACAACCATTGCAGCATCTCCATAGTCACATGATCAAAATCCAGATGTTTGGCACCTGGTTATTTATGATGATCGCAGTGTCCTGGGGTCACATGATCCCCTTTTGCGACCTTCTGACAAGCAAAGTTAATGGAAAAGCCAGATTCACTTAACAACCATGTAACTCATTTAACAACTGCAGTGATTCACTTAACAACTGTAGCAAGAAAGGTCGTAACATGGGGCAAAACTCATTTAACAACTGTCTCGCTTAGCAACAGAAATTTTGGGCTCAATTGTGATCATTAGTTGAGGACTACCTGTACTTCAAATTACATTATTTCCTATTCAGGACAGAATATTTTATCATATACTAGCCGATAACCTGGCTTTGCCCGGGTATGTATGCCTTGAGCAGGGAATGCTACAGCCTACAATTCCCAGTGTTCTTTGCCCGATTTGCATTTCTTGCCTCTATTGGCTGGAGAGTCTCTGATTTGCATGCATTGCCTCTATTGGCTGGATTGGCCATTGCTGCCTTGGTGGCTGCAGAGGCCTTTGCACATGTGCAGTACACTGTTGGTGGGGATGTGTGGAGTTCAGCAGTCTTTTTGGGGGGCAAAGAAGGACCGATGGCGTTCGTGACACCCCCCCCCCAGTGTTTGTCTCCGGAGTGCAATGTATGTGCCTGGCAAGTTTGGGCCAGATTAGTGCTGGCATGGAATAGTCTATTTGGAACATACCCACAAACATACACACCCATAGTCTGTTTTATAGATATAGAAGATATTTTTGTTTTTTTATGTAGATAGTTCCTATGCTACTTCGGTTAACTGAATTGAGCAATTGTATTTCTTTATTATAAATTTATTTCAGCCCAACTCACCTTAAGGGTTGTTGTGAGGAGGAAACAAGGACGTGGAAGTAGTATTATAAATGTTCAACATCTTGAGTTACTTATAAAAATAATAAAAATGGGATAAAAATAAATAATTTCATACAATATAAATAGAATAAAATGGATTAAAAATGCAAAGTACATAAGCAATATATAATTTTGTATATGGACTTCCCTTCTCATACAGGCCTATCTATCAGGGTTGGATGTTTGTTAAATAAAAGTGCTTTTTTACTATTTCCAATGAGGAATAGGCTTCATGTGAATATGGGAGTTACTGCCAGTGTAAAATTTTGTATCAAAAAGGCGGCATTCAGAAGGCACGAAGAAGTATCACTAAAATTCATGATCAGGCCATTTACTAAGAGATAATCCCTTACACCAAGGCTTGATTTAAAAAAAAAAGTGGGGGGAGGAGGAATTGACCCAGTTTATGGATTAGTTTTTCAATAAACTGCACTCAATTTGCACAATTCCAATTTCCACATTTACATATCGTTCACTGAAGCCTTTCTAAAATGCACGATGTGGGCATTTCTAGATATTTCACCCTACATTATTACATTTTAAATAGTAAACGAACTGTTTAATGAATTTTAAATAGAAGCTCAATGGGCTCATCTATTCTCAAGCCAGGCCTAGCGCTAGCGATCTCTCTGACGCGCTTCCATTTGCAGCCAGGAAATGGAAAGTTATGTGTGGTTCAGCCTTCCCTCAATTTGGCGATCTCCAGATAAGTTCGACCACAAGTCCCATTATCCTGGGCCGCCATGTACTTGATGCCTGAGGATCAGTATACTCATATAATCCTCTGCCAATCTACGCCTACATAAACAGCAGCAAATACCCCACGGAGGAACTGGCTCTCTGAAGAGGAGGTACCACGCAGGAATTTTGCGTGAAATGGTACTGATGCATCAGATGGGGGGGGAGGTTTCGCGAGCGCATGACGTCACGCTAGAAACAGGGAGGCTCCCCTGAAAAATGATCGAGGACTAGGCAGGGAGATGCTCTTTTGGCATCCTAGCGCAGAATTTCCACGCATCCGGAATGTTTTGCGCAGGGAACGTCTGCCTGGAAGGATCCAGGCTTGCCATTTGGAATCCCATTGAAGCATCCCTTCCCCCCTCTGCAACATGCACGCATCGTGATTCTCGGGTTCGTCGCTTTTATGACCGTTCACACGTTCGTCGTCCCTCTTATCGACAGCTTTCGCAACCTCGTGTTTTGATTTGTTTTGTTTTACTGCTGCCCGAAGCTGTCGTGAAATATGCAGGCGCTTTCCAAAAAAAGCAGCGGCGCCGTTCTTTTGTGGGCCCCCTCTGCAAAACCAGGGCGGCACGCCTTCTCCAACCCCCGCCCCTCCCATCGGGCTGCGCCGGTCCGTCCTTCCCGAGCATCTCCCCCCCCCCCTGAAAACCCCTGCGCCGCTCGCCTTCCCGTCCTCCTCGCGTCACCGTCTCCCCCAGGGCCGTAACGAGAGATATTAACCGCGCCGGCGGAGGAGAGACAGCCAGCGCAGCGCCTGGCGCTCTCAGCAAATCAAAGCCCCATTCAGTGGCATGATGGATAGGCCTGCCCTCGTGGTGAACCCGCACTTTAATACAGAGGAAGTTATGAAAGCGCGATCCATCAGCGGCAGCCGCTTGCTCGACTCCTTTTCGCTGGCCCGACTCGTTCCCCGGCGGCTCAGGGCTCCTGCTGCCGTGGCTGTTCCTCGTCATCGCTGCCTTTTTGCTTGAGATCCATCCATGCCCCCCCCCCCCACACTCCCAATCGTTCTCCCTTGCACCTTCTATGGGGATCCCCTGCTACCATGCAGAAATCGGGCACGGTCCCCTCCCCGTATCTCCCCCCCTCCAAAAAAAATAAAAGGAGAAGAAGAGAGACACGCGAAGAGCCAAAAAGGCCGGACCCCACCCTCCCTACCGCGCAGTCGCTGGGGTCCAATTTAGCATCTTTCCCTGACATTTTCGTCTGCACTCGTACATCACCCGGAAGGGGGCGCTCTCGCAGACAGCATGGTGGTGGGGGGGGGTCTCTCCTGGTGAGACAAAAGGAGATGGGGAGGGGCCGATAGAGATAGGTGAGCGGGATGGAGGGGGTGGAGGACTGGGGTGATTGGTAGAGGGAGGTGGTTGAATTTCCCTCTAACAAACCTGAAGGCACCCTTGGGTGGGACGCCTGGGGTTAGTGCCGGTCAGTCTTTGGTATGGATGGATACATGGCTGGATAAAGAAGTGGGAAAGGTAAATGTGGCTTTTCACTCATGCATTTCCTTCCCTTTCCACCCTTGGCATGTTTGGCTCCAGGTTGCCCCGATGGACACAGCAAAATACACTGGCGCACCTACCCATCAGATAAGGGAAGGCCTTTCTTTTGTCTTATTCCCATTTTTAAGTAAGTACTTTCTGTCAAGATTTCTGAGGAGAAGAGCATAAGGCAGGGAATTCTCAAAGGTGTTTTTTTCCCCCCAAAAGGCAACTGGGACTGTTTTTTTTTCCCCTGAGAAAGAAAAAGGAGAAAAAAAACAGTCTAGTTGCCCGTTGAAAAAAAAGCACCTTTGAGACAACTATGACCTGGATGACTGAGAATCTCCATAGACAAAAGGGAGAGAAGGTCTCAAAAATCCCAATCCATCTTAATTTAAATAGATTGCTGAGACTAAGAGTAAAGCTCAATATGGAGAGCATGGTGTGTAGATGTGCCCGAAATACACCCCTGATTCATGGGGGGGGGGGTTATTTATTTATCCTGTCTTTATTATTTTTACAAAGAATACGGTGGCAAACACACACAATACTCCTCCTATTTTCTTCACAACAACCTTGTAAGGTGGGTTGAACTGAGAGAGAGTTACTGGCCCAAAGCCAACTTGTAATAAGTGAGGCAGAATTAGAACTCAAGTCTCGTGGTTTCTAGGCTGCTGCCTTCGCCACTAGACCAAATGATCAAAATGATAACCCCTTGAGATGAAATTTCTACACGTCTTTCCCTCCAAGTATTAAAGAATGCTCTTTGGGCCTGTGTCAATTCAACGTGTTTGTCTCTTCTAGAACAGCAATCCACCAATCTTTTTTTTTTTTATTGGTAGGAAGTAATTGTCACTTGCCTTGGAGATTTCTTTTGACACATCTGGAACAGAAGAGAAAGACTGCTTTAACAACAGGGCAAGTAAAGGACAATGGAAGCATGTCTCACTCATGGGCTGGAGCAGGGGTCTCCAACCTTGGCAACTTTAAGACCTGTGGACTTCAACTCCCAGAATTCGTCAGCCAGCAATTCTGGGAATTGAAGTCCACAGGTTTTAAAGTTTCCAAGGTTGGAGACCCCTGGGCTGGAGACAAGATGAAAGCAACGTTATGGAAATCTGATAGGAAAAAAGCAGGTTGCCAGGGCATATTTCCCCCATGGTGAGATGCAACTAGGGAAGGACCCAGGCTGCTATTAGAGGTTAAAGCTTTTAGTGACCGTGAGAATGTTCCAGAGAGCAGCAATCTGATGTGAGCATGTTACTGAAGCAGGATTTACAATTATAGGAGAAAGAAGATTTCTTGCCAGGAAATGCTTTATAGAAATAGGCAAAGCCTCAGTAGTTATACTACATCATACCAGGAGGAGATTCAAAGAGCATTTACCGTGTATGTGTATACCGATATAGGTGTGTACGTATAGAAATAGGTGTAAGCATGTCCCTGAGCAAAAAGGTGGATCAGTCATTAAATGAGGACTAGGACTATGCCTAACTGGATATCATGAAGTTTGAGAGGGAAAAATCGGGATGTATTTTACAGCTAATAACTTCAGCTCTGTTAGCGAGCACCTAACTAGCTTCATCCTGCAGGAAATATATTGCAGCTACATCATATCAGGAGGAAATGCAAAGAAGATGAAGAGAGTGTTTGTATATGTGTGGGAGTGTAGACAGCTCTGTCTGGGAACACTTTCTCCTGGGCAACTGAATGCCTAATGATGTTCCATAAAGCACTGAAAACTTGGTTATTTTCCCAGGCCTTGAAATAGGTGGTGGATGAGCCTCTGTAGGGTTTTGTTTGACGTTTTGTTTGACATGAACTTTTTGAATCTGCATATTTTTTTCCATTGTTGTGCTTTGTGTAGAATGCCCAGAGTTATCCGGAGTTGGGTGTTTTTAAATCGATGTAAATAAATAGATATTGATGGGTTTTCTAAACAGTTATCATTATCACAGAATTCTCAGGGGTAATTCTGTGGGTCTGATATGTTTCGTGTCCTAATGCTCTTTACAAATGGTCCAGTTTGGTCAAGATTGTTAGTAGAGATGCCACCTTCAGATTTCGCATTGAGAGACCCCTTTGCCTAAATTAAAAATCTTTCCAATAAAATCAGAATAGGGTGATAACATTTTGTCTCATCTCCAATCACTGGTTGCTCCCTCCCTCAAAGTAGGTACAATGTCAACCTACACAGCACTGATTGCCAGATTGGGAGGGGCCATCAGGACCCACAAGAAGAGGGTGTCTGCCTGCACAACATTTATACACATTTATCTCCCTCTGAGAAATCCTGCTAAAAAATCCTAGTTCCTCTCCACCGTTAGTATGGCCTTAGCTGGGAGTTCTAATCTCAGCACATCTGGAGGGCAACAGATTGAAGAAGCTGTTTAATTACCTAATTATGCTAGTAAATTTGTTGATTTTCCACCCACATACCCTTGTTTATCAGTGATCTGGAGAGTCTCCCATTTAGAGTATGGATTGGAGGATGGAGGCAAAAAGAAGCTTTCCATATTAATTGATGCGGAATAGAAAGAAATGAGTGTGAACATGTGTTGCTTCCTATTGGATTGGTGTAATAAAGAAAGGATTGGATTAATATAATGGGCATGTAGAGGAAGCAGGCCAGGTATATGGCGAGGGATACAAACGTTGATTTGTAGCTGTTTCTTGGTGCCATCATGCTTTTCCCTCTGTGACGGTATACCCGGAAAACATTACAACCAAATTCACGTTGTTGAGGGAATGAGGGACAAGCTGTTGTGGCAATAAGCCCTTTGTGATCCATATGTGTTTTGTTTTTTCCCCTCAAGTAGTGTTTCCTCCAGTTACAAAGCCCAAAAGGAAATAAAACAAAAAAGCAATGGTGAAATAAGGAAGATCGGGAATCAATTCAAGTAGCCCCAAATTTCTGTTGCTAAACAAGACAACTGTTAAGAGACTTTTGCCCCATTTTACGACCTTTCTTGCCACAGTTGTTAAGTGAATCACTGTTAAGTTAGTAACATGGTTGTTAAGTGAATCTGGTTTTGACTTTGCTTGTCAGAAAGTCACAAAAGGTGATTACATGACCCTGAGAACTGCAATCTTAATCGGGTGGGATTCAGCTGGTTCGGACCGGTTCGGGTGAATCAGATGTTAATTTTACATCTGGTTCGCTGAACCGGTAGTTGCAATGACTGGCTGGCCCTGCCCACCCTGTCCCTCCTCGGAGTCTCGACGCAGCCGTTTTGGATGCCAGGTAAGTGCAGGGCCCACACGGAGGCTCTGGGAGGGCGAAAAACGGGCCTCCCGGAAGTCCGGAAATGGGCTCATTTCCGGCCTCCAGAGGCCTCCAGAGCCCGGGGGAGTTTGTTTTTGCCCTCCCAGAGGCTCAAGGAAAGCCTCCAGAGCCCGGGGAGGGCGAAAATGCCCCCCGCCATGGTGCAGGGTGCCAACTAGGCCACGCCCACCATGGCCACGCCCATCCAGCAACCGGGCAGAGAACCAGTTGCTGAAATTTTTGAATCCCACCCCTGACCTTAATAAATACATGCCAGTTGCCATGTGTCCAAATTTTGGTCACGTGAGCATGGGGATGCTGCAAGAGTCATGTGAAAAATGGTTATAGTTTACTTTTTTCAGCGCTGTTGTAACTTTGAATGGTCACTAAACAAACAGTTGTAGGTCAAGGATGACCTGTATGAATTATTAATTGGGAAATGTACACAGTTAATAAGAGAGATGATAATTATTGGTAAAAGGCTCAGATATGTCGGGGCTTAGAGAAAAGATCTTTGAAAAGTTTGATAAAAAAAATAATTTAGGGGCATTCCTCAATAGGGATCAGGAAAAAGAATGGCGATTAATGGTGCAGAAAATGATATTCAGTATATATCTCTACTTTGTATTTGGGCAGAGTGATACTGTACTTCCTTATCTCGTAATAATGATGAACCATCTACCCTTGCAACTTGCACTTGGGAGGATGTTAAACGGCATCTACCAGGAATAAACATTTTAAAATCAGCAGGCTGGGATAAATCACACCCATGGGTTCAAAAAGAGCTGGTAGAAGAGATCTTTGCTCTGTTGCTTTTAATTTTTATCAAGTACAATAAGGGCAAATGAAACTCCAAAAGGCTGAAAGAGAAAGCTCATGGTCTGCAAACATTTGCAATATTTAAAAAGGAGAGAGGTTCTTGCAATTCAAGGTGTTTCTGGCACTGATCTACAGAAGAATCGGAAATCTACACCCGCTTTTCAAGAGTACCATCTTCTATGCAAATGCCCATCAGATAATATTTGAATACAATAGCCATCCCACACAGCCAATGAAACTGTAGAACACCAAATTGGGCAAAGTTACCTTACATAAGATCCAACTTGCATATATTTTTTTCAGTATGCAATATCACTGGCTCACAAGGTCTCCTAGCAGTTTACAATAAAATTGATTTCAATAATGAGCATTACTTCCAAATGTGTTCAAGTGCCTTGAGCGTTCAGGTCAAAAGTAAATTGTCCTGAAGTTCAATTCCCACAATCCCCTATCATTAACCTTGTTAGCTGGGACAGAGAAGAACTGAAATCCAAAATATCTGCAGGGGCTATACTAGTCCGTTTATTGTGGTTATTGTTCGCAATTCCTTCAAGAGCCAAGGAACAGCCAGCTTTGCTCTGGTTTTAAATAAACTACAGCAGAGGCCAAAAAAAAGCAATTCAGCTCTCAAAGCCCTCTTAAGTTCAACAATCATACAGGTCCAGAGCTGACATAAAACTAATCTGAGCCAGCCTGGGTCCTTATTATTTCTGTCCCTGAATCTCAAGCTTCTAATAATACATGAAGTAGATTTCTTCAGCCTGAAGCCCATTCATGTACCTTTTCCCTTATGAAGTATTTTAGCTGGAGTCTGTTTATTTGGTACTAGCTGATAACCCAGTGTTGCCCGGGTATTTATTTATCCCAATCCTGTATTAGACAGGAAAATCCTGTAGTCGGGACTCTTGCTATTGTACTGTCTATGAAGGTCTAGATGTAGTAGCTCTATGTCTCTTTTTCTTTAGTCGGGCCTCATGCTGCTCTCTCACACAACATCGCATGTCAGAGGGAGCCCCCTTGTGGAGCACTGTGAAGCCGTTATCATGGCATCTCCACTATTTTTAAGGCACCTCCCCAAGGGGTGTCTTACCCCCACAGTATTTGTTTCCAGAGGGTAAGTCATCTGTGTACCAAGTTTGGTTGAAATTGCTCGAGGCGTTCCAGAATTATGCTGGAACATACACACACACATACACACATATCCATTTATATATATATAGATAGATAGAGAGAAGATAGATTTAAGACTAGGATTTAAGCCTTAGAATGCTTCTATCCATATTTTTTTTCTATAGTGAAATTGAAAGATGTACAGCAAAGTTATCATTTACCATAATATCTTCTTCTACCCGGATTCCTGTCTTCAAAAATATGAAAGAGCACTTTCTTTCCAATGTCCTGCCCATGTGTCTGCAAATGAAACTTATATCTGCAACAATCATGATGGGCTCTTAAAATCCTACCTCAAATTAAAAGCGTGCCTTTGGTTTTAGTATGTTAAAATTATATGTTATCTTGACTTAAAATCCCACAGAATTCCTTTCCTCCCCACCCAATAATAATGTTTAATCTCCAAATTTCTCTTCCCGAAAACACCACACTGCCTTTCTGCTAGGAGCACTGATGATCTCAGATGTATATTATTTAAGTCAATATTCCTCGCTATATAATCCCAGACTTTAGTCAGTATACATCAGAATGTGACTATCTGATTTAAGGGTCTCTTAATGTTTCCCAGAAAGTACAGTATCTATAATCCTTTCCATTGGTATTTCATCCAAAAGGTTTATACCTGCACTATATCACTTCTGCCATTCAAATTGTATCCATCCTTACCTAGCACTGTACAGGTTTGCATTTTAAGTATTTGAAGCAGTTGTATTGAATAAGACTGACAGACCTTTTTTCAGATGAGTTTTCCAGCTGCCAGATACTTCAAGCCATGGGAGCTTCACCACAAATGGAAGGAAATACAGCCAAGGAGAACAGTAACCTGTTTACCATACTGACAAAAGCTCCATTGTGGTCGGCATGGGAAAACATAAGCGGTCACATTCTGGTTTTGCAGGAAGGAAGGTTTAACCCAGATCTTTAAAGTACATTCAAACAACTTTACTTTGGGAGATGAAGCATGCTCCAATTGCGGTTTTTATTTTCAGTCTTGAAAAAATAGAGTAAAGGAATCTGTTTTATATCCAGGCAAACTATTAGCCAAAATAGTTTAACCTTGTCTAGACTAAAATGTGGATGACTTCTTTGGGGCTGAGGGTGGTGTACGAACTTAACCTGTGAAGATAGCTGCCTATCTCTGCTCTACCATTTATTAAGAGCATCTTGTCATACTATTTTTACCACCAGGTGGCACTTTGTCAAAGGCAAAAGAAAGACAGGAGACAGGTATCTTCAAGGTATGGTTGCCACATGTGTAACACACATAAAGATTCATTGTGTCAAGCTTTGATTACACTGTCAGAGTCACCATCTTGACATTTTTACCTTATCCTGAAACCACTCCTACCAAGAGAACAGAGGTCTCCATGTGGGTGGGAGGACACAAAAAAAGTGAAAATGGCAGTCATAACCATGTAATTGAAATCCCATTCATCTTGACTTCTGGGAAAGGTTTGGAGAACTTTTGCAGAGCTGATGACCATGGCAAAGATCAAGGAATGATTGAAGAAACTGGTTCCTTGGAGTTTCTCTGGATAAATTTTAAGTTTTAAATTCCTGGGCATTTACATCTCAGAGAACCTCTCATGGACTATAAATGCTAACATGCTTGCGAGGAAGGCACAGAATAGGCTGTACTTCCTGAGAATTCTCAGG